>JAIQCU010000078.1:0-107560 GCA_022114935.1 Leptestheria dahalacensis
AAAAGGAATTGCGGAAGTCGGTAGACCTGGATGCCATTGCCGAGTCCTGGGCAAAAAGGGTGGGTTTCCAGTGGAAATTCCAGCCCCCAAATGCTCCTCACTTTGGTGGCGCCCACGAGAGCCTCGTCAAATCAGCGAAGAGGGCCCTGTACCGGACTCTGGAAGCGGAAAGTTCTGCGTATCGTAACCTGACTGACGAGATGTTGCGGACCCTTCTGTTTGAGATTACTTCTTTCTTGAATGGACGGCCACTGACTTATGTCAGCAGTGACCCGCGAGATTTGAGACCAATAACTCCAAATGATCTGCTTGGACGATGTCAAAATGGCCGAACCACGACAGGAGATTTTACGCAACCCAATCCTCGCCAGCGGTACCAAGAAGTTCAACGTTTAGCCGGAGTATTCTGGGATCTCTGGCGGAAATTCTATCTGCCAACCCTCCAGACGAGAAGCAAATGGCGTAACGTCGAAAGGAACTTCGTGATTGGCGATCTGGTGCTTCTCTTCGAGCCGAACGTACCTAGGGGGAAGTGGCCGACGGGACGCATCACCGAAGTCTATCCCGGACGAGACCAGAGGGTTCGAGCCGTCAAGGTGACCACTTCAAACGGCGAGTACACTCGGCCCATCCAGCGGATCTCCCTGCTCGAGGAGAGCAAGTACCCATCCCAAACGGGAACTTGCTCTGAGGGGGAGGATGTTACGGCGAAATAAGTGTTTCACTATTAAGTTTTGTTCAGTTGCCGTACCGTGAGAAAAACCCTAAGCTTTAGCTCTCACGGTACGAACCATGTGTCTGTTCTTGACCAGTGACTGACTTATGACCTAACAACTGCTTGACCCAAGACACCGACATGGGACGTAACTTGAGTGGACGAGTTGGACGCATGTGAGTGTGGACGAGTTGGACGATTGCAAGTGCTCAAATATCCCCATGCTATGTGTTTCAGTAAGTAGTAGACCCAGAGAGTTCAAGGGAAGTAGTCGAGTAGTAGAATCGCAGCAGAAGTCGCTGAAATATAGTCTTTGCCTCGCTTCAGTACAATTTGTTCCAACTTTACGTTGGTGGTCCTCCGTTATTGGTTTTCACTTTAACACTCAGGCTATACAAGAGGAGAGGCTACACCTTATCCTCTAAGGGCAAATGGAAAGCTGGGCGTCTGGAAGATTCTGGTTAGTTCTAGCATTACTTAAAGGGAAAGTCAGTTTTACCTTTTAAATGATCGGCTAGTATGTTGGAATGTAGTCGTACGATCGATGCTGCTAGTGGGCGAAGCATCCACGGTATGGATCTTCCGTACCACTGTTGAGCACTGTATGATGAGTCAACCTCCTCATACTTTCTGTACAGAAAATGAGATAGTCGATAGCTATATTGAGTAAATACCCATAATACTATCCCAAATTTAGTAGCATAGGTTGCTAACTCTAGAACCACAAATTATAGGATCTCACGTAAAACAGCACACCGCACACGTAACAAAAACAGCGAAATCCTACAAGGCCATTTCGCTGGATCTGAGGCCATCAGCATGGGTCAGCATTACACACTTTAGCATGCTTTCGCTCAATTCTGGTGGACGAAAAGGTACCACTTCGTGACCGTTGTCGGTAAGAAGCTGCCGGGTCATCTGCAAGGCCCGTTTCACCCCGGGCGTCACAGGGAAACTGCTGCATTCTTCGTAGTAGCCGATGCGTAGTTTTGGTCGATTCTGGGAAAGCTATGTACAGCAACGTTAGTAACACATCTTTATGGATCTGCTACTTCTAATAACTTTACTTGTTCCTGCCATGGTATGGGCGCTATACGAGGGTCATAATCAGCGTAGTAATCAGTGCTCCAAAGATGTTTGCTGAGGAGGGTTAAGGTTTCCACATCACGAGCTATAATCCCCGGTATCGCAACGACTGTATTTCATACAATGATTTCAAAACCTTCAGTAATTAGTTCTGCTTTGTTTACAAAGATATTGGTAAACTTACGTCCAACTAATCCAGAATTATGGTTGTCGGTACTGAAAAATAACGATGGCTTTTTTTCAGAGCTATCAAGTCACTGTCATGAATTATTTGTCTTGCTGGGGAAAAGTTGTTTGCCCATTGCTTTATTACTTCCATACTTTCATAGATAGAGCAACCCCAAAAAATATCAAGTATAGAACTATTAATACTTAACAAGCTCTTAAAGTTTCACTTAAATTGGTTCCATAGTTTAGCCGAAATAAAATCCTAGCTCTTTTCCCCCCATTTAGAACCCGTTTTTAAAATCTGGATTGTACCAGAATTTAGGTTAAGTTGTAACCATTCTAATTTTGTGCAGTAGAAAGGGTTTTCAATACATGATTCGCGGTGGTGTTGCTTTTAAGGTAGCAGCAGCACAGAAAGATGCCGGCACGCGAAGACTTCCACCTATATCAGTTCCGATACCGAATAGAGCACCACCGGCTCCTACAAGACTTCCATCACCGCTGGACGATCCTCCAGGAGTCCGGTCCAATCCAAATGGATTCAGTGTTTCCCCCCAAACAGGATTGCTCGAAGCAAAACTACGATGATTGACGAATTAGTATATGTAAAGATTACAAGTAGTATATATCATCGGAAATTAGCTCGATTAGCTTGTTGTATACCAGATTCCAGTAAGCTGAGATACAGAGCAATGATATACCGATAGCCAATGTACCAATGAAAAACACAGCTATTATGTAGCTAGGTACAGCGATAAACAGAGCCAAAAGGTAACTATAGACTTTGATGCAGGAAAATTTGCTACGTTGATCATGATAGTACTTGAAGGGAGATTAACTCTTGCTGAATACCTGCCAGTAAGCTGAGGTACATTAGTCCGGCAGAAAGGCAGGGCGCCAAGAGCTCTGAACGCTGCTACAATGGGCGAGTCTTGGGCAACTGGATATCCAAGAGTCTTGGCTATTCCTAAGGATTTGTCATATCCAGCAACACATTGATTATCTTTAACGCTGAACGGAACACCGTCCAGGGGGCCTTTCACTGGACTCTGGTCCAACTCGATTGCCCATTCCTATAAGATTCACGATTACAGTTAGTTCATAACGAGCAAAGCTACACACCATTTACCACTAATACCATTGATGGTGATAGTAGATTGGCTTGCCATGTCTTAATTAGAAAGGACTTGGAAAAATGGCCATATTACTTTATGAGAAGTCCATTTATCTTCTATGACAACTTGTTTGAAGGAACATGTAGTCTATACCGACACGTCCCCTTGCAATTTTCACTCAGAACTGCCTAAGCCAAAATACATGCGAATTCGACTTTCAGCGCGTCTTCTGTATGCATGATACAGAGCTGCATGCAGAGTGCCCATTCTGTGCACCCTGAGAGGTGAACTTGCTCAACTAACCCACCATTCTGCACGCAGTGGGTAAGTCGGTGTCGAATGAATTATTTGCGTTAAAGAAGCCCCAGTTACGTTATCTATCCCACAGTTACTGATACGAAGTTTGTCTGTGCGGTACTCACTTCAGCTTCTGTCACGAACTCGGTTATGCAGTTCAGTTGCTCCGTCGCTTCGAGAGCCTATGGAAGAAAAAAATTTCAGATTTCAGCGATCATTTTGACATCTGTAAAATAAACGACATCACTTTATATAGCTTTCCAACGGTTTGGTTATTGTAATTATACCTTGGCTTGATAGGCACGAAGCACTTCCAGGCATGTCAGTTGTCTGTTCTGCAGCTTTTCTACAAGTTCGTGGATTCCTAGAGAGACTATCTCCTGTCGTCTGCTAGTAACCAGTTTACCGTTCTCATGTTGCAGCTGCGACCTCAGCTTTCTCCTCTGTTCTGCAGCTTGACGGCGCTTATCCTGGGCTTTCTTCCTTAGGGCTCGCTATGCAGAGAAAATTACTTAAAATGCTCAACTGACAATTCTATGATAAGAAATAAGTGACAAGTCTTACCTTAGTTTGATACTCACTCAGCAAAGAGTAGCTTTTCTTGGTCGAAAGGGCCATCGTCGCTGCTAGTAGTAAGGTTAGAACAACTTTTGACCCGAGAATATGGCTTACGGGACTGCTGACCATTCTTACATTAAGAATCATCTTGGTGGAATGAGACAACCACAGACCAGATACGCCTCTCTTATATGATCCTACGTCTATTTGATACATCTGCATGGACCATGTGATGCATGGTTTATCTTTTCCGTGTTTATCAGCTACTGTGTTATCTGATAAAAGAACCGGTTGATGAAGTCAACAATGGAAAAAGGGTTCTGATTTGACGGGCCTTTCTACCAGTAGTAATAACTATAGGAATTACTGAAGCGGTAAAATTTGATCGCATATGGTACCCACGTTCTCAAAGATACAAGAGCCAAAAAATGCGGAATGTAGAAATAACAGTACTTTATACATTAGTAGAATTTCTCTGGATTGACAAAATAAAATCCTGAAAATTAAGGTATTATCATATCCCCGTCATGAAACCCCTTCTGTTTTGCGCTAGACTATACATCCATCGTTTCAATCCTTCTGTTGCTGAACAAGCACTGAGTCTTGCGACTCATAAAGAACGGCCAGGTAAGAGTGTCGTAATGGCTAGCTGAAAGTCGTACGTAATAAATCTGGCTCATTTTTTATTCTGTATCTATATTGGATAGATAGGTAGAGAGACAGACATTTTGAATAAGTAGATGAATAGATGGATAGATGGATGAATATTTAGAGAGACGGATAGATAGATAGATAGATAGATAGATAGATAGGTAGGTAGATAGATAGATAGATAGATAGATAGATAGATAGATAGATAGATAGATAGATAGATAGATAGATAGATAGATAGATAGATAGATAGATAGATAGATAGATAGATAGATAGATAGAATAGTACATCTCCCTCGCCTTTTGCTCAGCATCTATTACCGCTTTGCTTGCTTTTATTAATTTCAGGCTTTCCTCTGTCCTGTTGTTCACAAGTTGAATAATGGATACCACAAACTAAACAATAACTCCCCAGCACAAACAATCTATTGGATGCCCATCTTGAGACGTGTACGAAATTCTGCATCATTTGAAGATTTGCAACATTCCCCGTTAGTAAGCTTCTAAGCCGGGAGTAGATTCTCGATTAACTTCATTCCGTGAAGGACGGCCTCTTCTTGGAAGGGTAGGGCGATCACCTGGACACCGATGGGCAGTCCAGCAGCACCCTTGGTAGTCTAGGAATCAATGTAAAGGACACCCAGACAGTTCGATCTTCCGGAACAGTGTCACAGTAGCTGATCATTCTTAACATGTTAACTGATATAAGAGTTATAACAACATCGACATACCTCTTTAACAAGTTTCAGTAAGGTATCGTGAGTAGGGTAGGCTTTCAAGAGTTCTTGATCCGTCTCGTTTTCCGTAGTGACGTGGACAGAGCCAGCGGGGAAGTCGACGTAGTTGTAGTAAGTAGTATAACAGCCAAGAACTACGGTTTCAGACAGGGATTTGACTATAAAACCTTGTAAAGAGTCGAAGTAATACTCTACCCGGTTTTTTCATCTAAAACATTTTGTAGTATATCATTAGAAAGTACGCTGTTACGGTTAAAATGATCAATGTCCTTTAGTTTAGGTGCGGGGCAGATGAAAACGGGTCCAATGCACAGGTCGAGTTTTTCTGCTTTCCATTTGCGGATCAGCTCCTGTCTGCAGAGAGCCTTGAGTTCGTTTGCTTTCCACAGCTGGTACGAGTAAGGAGTAGTGCCACCCTCAACAACTAATACAGCAATGCATATAGATTACAACTTGTCTGCGATCCTTCATGTTGACCTCAGTCTACACAAATCTACTCCGAACCTACGTAAAAACGAGCGGTTAAAAAAGTTAGACTGCCAACACTATGAAGATATTTCCCACATTCTACTGGACTATCTCACTTACCTCTTATGGCGTCCGCCAGTATGGTCGAATGCAATCGCACAATCGATGATGCTAGTGGGCGAAGTATCCACGGTATGGACCTTCCGTACCAGTGCTGAGTGCTATGTGCGGAGTCGACTTCTTCGTACTTCCTATGTAAAGCACAATTTTCTACCAATCATGCGGCAGAATCATTACTTATATTAATTTTTATTAAAATACTACTTATGAATTGTTATATTCTTTATATTGTTCAAAATTTGTGATCTTAAAGAAACGACGAAGACGATCGTACAAAGCCATATCACTTGATCTGAGCCCATCGGCGTGCAAGAATACTGCACATCGTAACGCACTTTCACCCAGTGCTGCTGGACTGAAAGGTACTACTTCATGGCCGTCTTCGGTGAGAAGCTTTCGGGTCAATTGCAAGGCCCGTCTCACCCCGGGCGTCACAGGGACACGGCTGCTTTCTTCGCAGTAGCCGATACGTAGCTTTGAACCATTCTGAAAAAGCTAATTCAACAACGTTCAGTATTTATGAATATTCGAAGTTAATTATACCTTACTTGTTCTTGCCAAGGTATGGACGCAACGCGAGGGTCATAATCAGCGTAGTGATCAGTGTTCCACAGATGCTTGCTGAGGAGCATTAAGGTGTCAACATCTCCCGAGCGATAATCCCCGGTATCGCAGAAACTATTTACATATCACATTCGAAACTGTAGCGATTAGTTTTAGAATGCCGTGTTATAAAATAATGTGAAAACCTACGTCCAACTAATCCTGAGTTATGAGTGTCGGAGCTGCAAAAGATACATTGTTTGTTAGAAAGTAAACATAGTTTCGGATAAAAGAGTTTTAAGTTCATCTTGGGTATACTGCATACAGGATTCGTGGTGGAGTAGCTTTCAAGGTAGCAGCTCGCCCCCGAGACCGAAGGGAGCAGCGCCGGCCCCTACAAGACTTGCATCCCCGCTGGATGATCCTCCAGGAGTCCGGTCCAGTCCAAATGGATTCAGTGTTTCTCCCCAGACGGGATTACTTGAGGAGAAGCTAAGAATAAACGAGCAAAGAAAGGATTGACGTTCAGTGCACAGATGGATTCATCAGATTTTTGAGGTATAGATAAGCGAAATACGAGAATGGGGATATGCTGCACCTGGTTGTAAGCTGTGGTAAATTAGTCCGGCAGAAGGGCAGAGCACCGAGAGCTTTGAACGCTGCTACCAGAGGTGAGTCCTGCGCATCTGGACGGCCAAGAGTCTTTGCTAATCCAAGAGATCTGTCGTATCCCGCCACACCTTGGTTATCTTTGACACTGAATGGAACGCCGTGCAACGGACCTTTGATGGGGCTCCTATCCAGTTCTATCGCCCATCCCTAAGGTTACGGTAGCATAATCATAGTTACTAGTAATAGCCAGAAAGCTCATTGACTCGCTTAATACGCTTCCACCGAATCTCTGCAGGTTAACGTGTAAGGATCTGCGCAACTGTACGGTCTTGCAATGTTTAGTATTTGTTACCTATATATTGTCAATTACTACATGTGAGTTTCGAGAAGTGGTTCCATTTACGTAACGTGAAGGTAGTCTTTGTGCTATACAGGTTCACTAAAGGACCAGTAGTTGGCAAGGAGGAATCTATGAAGGCCTTTACTCTAATAAGATCTGCGACAAAGTCAAGATAAAACCTTGCGGGTCGGTTCTTTTAAAATGGTATCCATACCATTCCAATACCATACCAATTACATGCAAATGGGCAATGCTTCACGTCATATCTATATATCTAAGTAGCTATCTATCTATCTATCTATCTATCTGTCTGTGTGTCTGCCTATCGATCTATCCATCCATGATGCCCCACATTTCAATGTTCTTTACTTATCTTAAAAGGCTCAACGAATCTTTTTTTGGCTTGCAGGGTCCTGGACTTTGAGCAGTTGCCCGTCTTGCCCACCCCTCTTCACCCAATGGGTACAGTATGACGCAAAACGCTATGCTGGATAAGATAACTAACACCTTGCAGCCCTAGCTATAAATTATGTCACGATATCTGACAAAGGGTGCGTCTGGTCCGTATACTCGCCTCAGCTTCTGTAATGAACTCGGTTATACAGCTGAGCTGCTCCGTCGTCTCGATGGCCTAAGACAGAAACAAACTGTCATCCATAGCTATAGTAGATGGTAAATCCAACAATCAGAAAAACAAGAATATAAGAATTTTTAAATAAAAACAATAACAACAAAAAGATAATAAGATACAGGCGTAAATAATACCAATAATTCGATAACCGTAAAATAGGTGGGATTATTTATATCTCCAAATGGTCTAGTTTGATTGAATTTCTGTATTTTCTTACCTTGGCTTGGTAAGCACGAAGTACTTCTAGACACGTCAAATCCCTTTTCTGCAGTTTTTCGACAAGTTCACCAATTCCTAGCGAAACTATTTCCTGTCTTCTGCTGGTAACCAGTTGTCCGTTCTTATCCTGTAGCTTCACTCTCAGTGTCCTCCTCTGTTCTGCAGCCTGGTCACGCCTATCCTGAGCTTTCTTCCTCAGAATTCTCTATCAGGACAAGAATTCTGATTCAGAGTAATCCATTTTTGAAATAATTATAAATAGGAGGGAAACTAAAGCTTACCTTTACGTAGGACTCGCTCAGAAAAGAGTAGCTTTTTCTGGCTCAAAGGCCCAGCGCTGCTGCTAGTAGTAACGAAGTAAGAACCATTTCCCATCCGAGGATGGTTCTATCGGGTGTTTGAACTGGTAGATTCATCCCTGTGAACTAATACTCCGATGAGTGCGGATCGTCTCTGCTAGGTGCCTCATTTTTATGGCCTATGCTGAGCTGGTTTATCTCGTTTTTTTCAGGCCTGTCAGCATTTCATCGGTATAATACATATTTATCAGTATTTGTTGTTGTTTTTTTACTAATCATTAAATATGAATCCTGCACCACAAAAAATGGTTGTAAATGTTGGAAATTAGTGCAATTGTATTTCGGATAAACTTTTAATCCAACTTTAATGAAACTTTGTAAGTTTGTTGAATAATATTAGTTCTACACTCAGTATTTTTTGGGTTCCTAATACCTGTGAAAGTTTGAGAGTAATAAGCAATCAACTTGGTCCCCAGCAAGAACCCTTTTTTATGTTATAGACTGTATATGAATGTTTTTACGGTGGGCCTATTAGGACTTCTAAATGTATAAACAATAACCGAACGAATCTTATCTATTGAGAACCCTTATTCAATGACCTTTGTATGAAAATAAAGATGGGACCTTTATTATTTGATTAGGTAAACATTGTATAATACCTGTTTGTTTTTATTGGTAAGTCTGTAAGGTATATCTGCTTATTTGTCTGTTCGTAATGCCTTGACAAGTCGCCAGACGACAACATAGAAGTCCTGACTTGTTATTGAAGCCATATTCGTCTGATAGTTGCTATAGCAACCAGAATAGATAATTCACATTACATTGTCTTCGTTTCCTACAGGACCGCTAAACAAACATAGGTTTCGATTGTTTCTTACAGAAGAATACCGTTAAGCAATTCCAGTATAAACTAAATTCAGTGTCAACGCCTACTGTTACAACCCTATCCACGTAACAGTTCGACTGTATCCCAGCTGGGGTCAAATACAGTGTCAGAGGCTGAAACTATATGGCATGGCTGGTGTATGTAAACAATCTAACATGTGCAATTTGCAAGTTTATCACATACGCTAGAATGACCTTCATTACCTTCATTCCCTTATCCAATACAAGGCACTTTGAATTCAACGAGTTGGTCTTCATAGTGATTAAAAACAAGTTTTCACCTGGTTAGTTCCATTCTAGAACCTTACAATAGATTAGATATAACCTTCTAGAGTAGTAGATTTAGCGAGCGAGCCTATGCCACCGATAGGTAATATTAAACACGAATGCATATTAAGCGGAATCAGAAATGAGCATAGGCGCAGAGATGGTTGACTGATAGATGGCTTGCCTTGACAGGTAGCTGTTACGGCGCATCAAGGGTTATGAAACCAAGAGAAGGCAACTTGCCCGGTTAGGGGGGTCGGATCGAAGCTCGAATCAACCGAATCGTTACACTTTTCACCGCTAGAGGGCGCTAGTAGTGTTTTGGTGAACATGCTTAGTCGCCATTCGCTGTTGTTGTTAGTTTCAAATGGCGTGCAGATGCATGTGCGGAAGACCTGTATTCGCATGGCAGAAAGCACGTGTGTTCAAAAACATTACATTCAAAAGAATACAGTGGCAAAAGAACAGGCGAATATTTTTTTTTTGTTCCCAAAACAAAACTGACGAGGAAGCCTGCATTTAGCAAAATTCAATAAGAAATCGACGCTACTGAGACTGCGAACTCGACCAAGGCCATTTAACCGGATCAGGGAGTAGGACTTGTCAAGATTCCGGTAGCGCCATCAAGCGGTGACAAGTACAACGGGTTCGGTTAGTTAGAGCTTCGATCCGACCCCCATACCGAGGTTGCCTTCTCTTATATAGTTTCATAACTCTTGCTTGGTACATAGCATTATACATGGAGAGATATGTAGTGATATGAGAGGTAGACAGACCATGCGATAGACTTCCTGTAAGATTAACAAGTTGCAAGATGTAATTGACAGATATGTGGGTGAATAGATAGACAGAAAGGTAGATGGATGGTTATGTAGTGATACTGGTAGATAGATAGATAGCCATATGGTCTTCTTTATAACAGCAAAACACAATTAATATGTGTTTTTTTAAACGCCTACATGTAAATACTGGTAATAATAATGATAATAATACATGAAGCTCTTAAAAATTAACAATAGAAGTAAAAGAATTAAAAACAATTTAAAAACCTGTGGCCGTTTTGTCGGCGGGAAAACACCTGGCGTCTTTTACGCCACGCTCTTCTGCTCTTCCCGTCTTTATCTTCATCCATCTTGTCTGCCGTGTCTTTGTTTTTCGTGTGTCGTCGTTAATCCTCGGCCAGTGTTACGGTCAGTCAACTCACTTGTCATTCCGCCGGTTGAAGCATGTATTGCAAAGCTTTTCTGTTTTTACTTCAGTCGGTTGAGTTGCATACTAGTTTGAATTCCGCGCGCTTGACACACACCGGGAAAAATAACGTCATTGAAATCCAAAACCGTCGACCCAACCAATAAGAAAATACAGTTCAGTTACTTCCGCCTATTGTCATGCCAGACATTTCGTCAAGCCTTTATATAAAGAAAACGGGCGGACATTGACAATTCGCCCTAAATTTCGGGCAGTTCCAGCTCTAAAGAGGGGGGGGNNNNAAAGAGGGGGGGGGGAATAAGAACCAGGAGCTGTCATGGTGAAAGAACAGTAAAAAAAAAGAAATATGGCGCCCCCTCAACGTTAAGTTCACCAACGATCTGTTATGTTGTTGTGACTCGGAGCACTGCATTCTAATTGCCATGGTAACCTTTTCGCATGCGGGGCCATCATTACTGACCCTCTGCACGCGACCCGGACTGGGACACAAAAACTCGAACACAGTACCTAGCACTAAAACTAAAACATCCAAATATATATGAGGCTATATATACCATTGCTTCAGATTTACCCCTTAGGGGATAACAGAGATGATCTTCATTGACCGAGTTTGTGCTTGAGCCCCAAGGGGGAATTTGGCCTTGAATAGCCTAAGGGGAAATGATAGCCTTAGGGCAAAGGAGTCCACTGTCTAAAACCTACGCAAGCCCTAAGGGCAAAATGGTTGCCTTAGGGTGTCGTAGCCGCAGGCTAAATTCTCATAGCCTGAGGGCTAAGCAGTGTTTGTGTCTATCCATATTGGCTGCTCTTTACCACTCATGGATAGCATAGCAGATCTCCAATAACTGGCTTTCCCACAAGTCCCAAGGGCGGACTGTACAACCGCAGCGGGGTATCTCCACTATTCATCATAGCCTTAGGGCAAAGGAAAAGCCAGCCTAATTGGACCTATGATCGATACAAAGGGTAGATTGCGCGACCTTAATTTAATTTACCACCAGGTGGCAGACCGATCGATTCGGCCAATAATAAGGGTGGGAAGGATGTGTGTGGAAAGAGCGCCGGTGCACACCCGCACCGCCAGTTGTACACTACTTGATTACACAGGTGCAAAGTAAGTCGAATACGAAAGAGAGTTTCCCCAGTGAAATCCAAGTCAGTAGCGGAACACCTGTCGACCGGTGCGGACGTGTCTCGACTCCCGCTATAAGCCGTCACAGACCGAAACCTTCATATAACATTTCAACTAAGAATTCAAGTCCATTTAACTTTAACACCAGTCTAATAACAGTACGCCCAAGTGATAACTGGACATTGGACTTAGCCATCAGGTAACTTTAAACAAACTTCAGTAAATAAATTCTAAGTTTCCCTTTAACCAGACTAACTCCATTTTAGTTTATTTCTATTAGCTCGTGAAATTATTTTAAAATATTTGGGAAACAAGGGAAGGACTTAAACTGTTTATGGCTACAAAGAGAAAACGCGGTGATTTCAATCAGCGAACAGGGAAAATAGTTTTATTGTTGTGCTGTCGAAAACCCCGACTTATAGTTTAGGGCAGGTGGAGGAGGAGGACGAGGAGGAGGAAAAGAACTGCCGTGTGACACTAAAACTGGGGCCCCCGGTGGCATAGCAAAAGTCGCAAGTGCAACCAAGCGAAACTTTCAGACAGTACAGGAATTTTTTATCCAGACGGTGCTGCTAAACTCCCGAAAGTACAGAACCAGAATAAACGAAGCAAAACCTCTTTCTACCCGCTTGGATTCTTGGGGGGGGGGGGCGGGANGCGGGAACCACGATTTCAATACCCACCCTAGTTTTCGGTCAGTGATTCATAGCTTCGGGGCGTAAAAGCACCTACGGAGGAACAGTAACGGCCCTAGTTTTCGGTCAGTGTTCTTACAACTAGAGCTATTTCAGGGACTGTCGGTCCTTTTTTTCCCTGTTTACAGTTGCCCACCCTAGTTTTTCTGTCAGTGATTCATAGCCTCGGGGCATACAAGCTCCTAGGCTTCTAAGGTGAAGACTAACCACCTTAAGTTTCGGTGGGTACGTTTTACCTAGAGTTATTTTAGGGACTGTCAGTCCTTTTCCCCTTGGTTACAATCACCCACCCAAATTTTCGGTCAGTGATTCATAGCCTCGGGACACGAAAGCGCCTAAGAGGCAAAACTAACCACCCTAATTTTCGGCTAGTGTGCTTACACCTAGAGCTGTTGTAGGGACTGTCGGTCTTTAAATCCTTGTTTGCAATTACCCACCCTAGTTTTCGGTCAGTGACTCGTACCCTCTGGGCATAGAAGCGCCCAAGAGAGAAATTAACCACCCTAATTCTCGGTCAGTATGCTTACGCTTGGAGCTACTCTAGGAATTGTCGGTCCTTTTTTCCCTGTTTGCATTTACCCACCCAAGTTTTCGATCAGTGATCCATAGCCTCGAGCTCAAGGGGAAACTAACCACCCTAATTTTCGGTCAGTATGCTTACACCTAGGGCCATTATCTTAGGGGGCTGTCGGTCCCCCCCCCCTGTTTACAATTAAAGTAACAGCAGCAACATAACAACCGGAAGTTAACCAGGTCGCGTGATTGGTTTCCAACCCATTATTATTTTTTTTCATGGAAAAAAAAATTCCTAACGGTATTTAATTTTATCCGGTCTGCCTTTTCTTTTTTCTTCCATTTTCAAGTGATGTTTTTTTTTTCTTTTTTCGAGGTTTGTTTTCACGAGAGGTTTAAACAGCTCACGACGTCTTTGGCAACACTGTTAAAAAAACCTCATCTTGATTTATTTTCCGAAAATTGTTATTAAAAAAAGAAATGCGATTAGATTAAAGTAAGAAAATTTAAAATTTAAAAAGAAGGAGGCGAAGGAAATAAAAGAAGAGGAAAACGTGCAAGAATTTCGTATACGGCGCGGCTGAAGAGACTTCATTGTCCCGGTCGACCTGATAGCGTAACATTCCCGCGACCGCGTGTTTTCAGCTCCAGAGGTTTCTCCTTTTCAGTTGCCAACACAGACCGCAAAACTCTGGAATTTCCCCCAATTTCTTCTATTATTTGGGTTAATTTAAGGATTACATTTAATTTTATGACTTAATTTTGGAATCATTAAAAGGATAGGATTTTACTAGAATCTTGATTCATTCACTGAGGAATGAATGAACGAAGTAATGAAAGAATGGGGAGTCATTGAAGGATTTGTGTCATGTTGAGTCAAAGAATCATTTATGGTTTTGTGAATCCTAGAATCATGCATTTGGGTATGATGTGATATTAAAAGGGTAAGGAAGTTACAAGAATCTTGAATTCATTCATTAAGGGATGAATGAACGAAGTAGTGAAAGAATGGGGAGTCATTGAAGGATTTGTGAGTCATGTTGAGTCAATGAGTCATTTATGGTTTTGTGAATCCTAGAATCATGCATTTGGGTATGATGTGATATTAAAAGGGTAAGGAAGTTACAAGAATCTTGAATTCATTCATTAAGGGATAAATGAACGAAGTAGTGAAAGAATGGGGAGTCATTGAAGGATTTGTGAGTCATGTTGAGTCAATGAGTCATTTATGGTTTTGTGAATCCTAGAATCATGCATTTGGCCTGAAATGATATCAAAAGGACAAGGAAGTTTACAAGAATCTTGATTCATTAATGAACGAAGTAGTGGAAGAACGGCGAGTCATTGAAGAATTTGTGAGTCATGTTGGGTCAAATGAGTCATTTATGGCTCTGTGAATCCCGAAATCACGCATTTGGGGTTCAAAAAAATTCTTCAACAATCTGAAGAATCATAAAGTATTCTTAAACAACTCAAGAATCTTAGAATCAAAAGGTTCAAGCGCAGTGAAGTATGAGGGAATCTTTACAAGTCAAAAGAATCAGAATCTTCGGCCGAGTCCATGATTCCCAGATTCATACGTATTACAATTCTGGCTCGGTTATCAACGAATCCATTTCAATTCTTAGAAAAAGGATGGAGAATCTCAAAGAATCACAGAGAATCATTTAAAGAATCTCAAGGTTATAAGGACCAATTTGTCAAAATGACTGCCGGAGGGCGGCGGAAGCGCACATGGACGAGCCGCTTCCGTAACGGTTGCGGTTCGGCATTCAACAGTGGAATTTGTGTAGCAGCAGTGGAATTTGGTGGAAACTAGCTTCGGATTTTGGAATTCCATAGTTAAATAAGCCACTTCAGTGGATTTCAAAGAATTGAAAAAACAGGTTCTTAACAAAATCATCCAATCTTTTAGAATAAGTGGAATAATGGAATCTGGTGGAACCCGAGTGGAATTCAAGGTCTGTCATTCAAGTATCCAGAACATTGGGAAAACAGTCGCATGTGAAACAAAGCATGCTAGAAATTTCCATGGATATTCATTGAATAGTATAACTATTGTGGAACGTGAGTGGAACCTGGTCGGGATTGAGTGAAACTTGAGTAGAATCAGGTAGAACTTGGTGGAATTCGGTGGGATTTGAGTGAGACTTGTGTGGAACTTGCGTGGAACTTCAGTATAACTCGGTAGAACTTGAGTGGAATCTGGTGGAACTTGGTGGGAATTGAGTTAGACTTGAGTGGAACTTGCGTGGAACTTGAGTGGAACGTGGGTGGAACCTGGTGGGAACTGAATGAGACTTGAGTGGAACGTGCGTGGAACTTGAGTAGAACCTGGTGGAATTTGAATGGAACTTGAGTGGAACTTGGGTGGAACTTGAATGGAATTTGAGTGGAACCTGGTGGAACTTGGGTGGAATTCACGATCCTACTTACAAGTACGACTGCACATTTGAAAAACACAACTAAACTACAAGTCGTCATTGAAAACTCCACCATATCTATCTGAATTCCACCAAATTCCACCGAATTCCATCAGCTGGGCGGCTGTTTTTTTCAGCCTTCAGGGTCTCTTATGGTCTACAAATCGAAATGCGCGCACACGTTGGAAAGTCATTAATACTCGATTTACAAAACAGGTTCACCTGCTAATGATACCTCACCGACACGACATGCGACACGACATTGAAGTTATTGTTTCCTCGTCTCGGTCGATTCATCAGCTGCTATTGACCAACAGGTTCGTATACATTTTTAAACTGTCTTATATCTTTTAGGATTATCATATCATTTCAGTATTGTTAAGACTGTATTTAATAACACATCCAAAACTATTCCAAAGAAACAGAGAAAAGATAATTGAATAGTTGAGTTTTTGTAAAGTTGCGGACCCCCCAAACACCTGCCTTTCCCACCGGTACACACACAGACACACATGTTGAAAATCCGCCCCTTATAATTTACTCATATAAGGTTCACAACTATAGACTTGCATTTATTACTACAACTAATATATAAATGGATTAAACGAATACAACAATTTTAAATGAATTATATCACAGAGTATGTTAATAATAAAATGTTAAGTAGATTGTTTAATTACTGTAATCATTCGAGAGTCGGCCCTGCTCTGTTCAAGCGGGGACCACATGTGTCCGATGTGTGTGTCAGCGTCTGAGTAAATAGAACCTGCGTCAATACAAATTTCCCATTTCAAGTTGCAACATACTGAATTAATTTCTATTTTCTCATCATTAATTTAATTATTTAATTTAATTTCATTTTCAAAACAGGTTTATATTAATATCAATTTTAATAGCAATTTCATTCTGATAATTTAGGTTGATTGAGCTGCTTCGCTGACTGGTTGGAGCGCTCTTTTAAATCCACCAACAGGAGACGACTCGACTTTAGCCACGCCCCCTATCCGTGAGGACCCATAGGCGAGACCACGCCCATTGGTGGGGGAAGCGTTCCTGAAACGTGGAACGCTGTTGTGGAGAGCAGTGGAATTTCCACTGACTTGGCTCAAAGATCACGTGACCCTTAATTTATTAGCAAAATTAGTAATTATTAATTTTAATTCAAAATTACAAGTTGATCAAGTTAGCTTTCAAGTGTTAGAAATAACTCATGAAGTAGTTAGCTAATTAGTTAAGTAACTAATCGACTAAGTAGTATTTCCTAAGTAGCTGTTACTCGGTTTACTAGTTTACTGTCTTAGCC
Organism: Leptestheria dahalacensis; assembly: GCA_022114935.1. Lineage (NCBI taxonomy): Eukaryota > Metazoa > Arthropoda > Branchiopoda > Diplostraca > Leptestheriidae > Leptestheria > Leptestheria dahalacensis. The sequence continues at coordinate 16,987 of JAIQCU010000078.1, forward strand.
ATTAAGTAGCTAAGTAGTAGCTAAGTTTAACAGTCAGTTAACCTGTTAACTGTCAAGTCGACAAACTAGTAGACCTAAGAGCTTCATTACTAACTATATCAGCGATTAATTAACTATTTTACAAGTAAACTAGCTAGTCGGATTACTAGTTAACTATCTAGTCGACTAACTAGTCGACATGAGAGCCTCATTACTGACCACATCAACGACTAATTAAATCATAATACAAGTAAACTAGCTAGTCGATTGACTAGTTAACTATGTAGTCGACTAACTAGTAGACATGAGATCTTTATTACTAATAATATCAACGATTAATTTAATTATTTTACAAGTAAACTAGCTAGTCGACTTGGTAGTAGACATAGTAAGTAAACGGGGTTATACAACCAAGCGGGACAGTCAGTAAATCTTACATACGTCTTCACAATTAAATAAAAAAATAAGAAAATTAAGGGAAAAAAAGATGAAAGTTTGAAGAGGAACGGTCATAATAAAACGCCCGGGGAAAAGACATAAGAAAGAGAAGAGTAATTTAGACTCATTAGTGGCGCCATTCAGGCTGCAACAACCTCTTTGACTGCAGCACTTTCAATACTTAATACAATATGACTTAATTAGCTTTTATTTAGACAGTACACGTTTCTCCCTTTCTTTAAATTATTTTTTTTGTCTATAAGAGAAGCTTCTCTATAGAACGTGACATCGGATCGCCTGTATAGCTGAAACATCTTAATTCCAATATAATCTAATTATTTTTAATTAGATTAGTAAATTAGTTCTTTCTGAATTTTAGCAGATTATAGATATTAAGGAAAATAAACGAAAAATCGGTAATTAATTTCATATTTGATCTTTGCAGGTGACCGCATATAAATAATAAAGCAAGGACGCCGCCATTTTGTTTTCGACTTGAACTGAAGTGGATATATTTTGAAAATCAATAACCAGTTGCGTGGAATGGCACTGAAAGAATTCACGGGGAAATTTTTTTTCAAATCATCCCGTGGACTTTTGGTGCCATGCCCTGCGATCGGTGTGCATTTCATCAGTCCGCCAGATATCGATAATCTTTAAATAATCGATTAATTTAAAATCGATTATCTAAAAAATAAAACAATTTAGCTAAGATTCTTTTCCCCAAAAATAGAAATGGAATGGGAATCATGCTCCTTGGTTGTTTTGGCACTATCGCATTTTTGTAGTGTCGGGCGCAGTTTTTTTCAACTTGCGAAAATGCTCTAGTGTCGATGAATGAGAGGAGTCATCAAGTCATCGAAGTCAATACTCATAATTAAATTTAATAACATACGTAACATTTGAAATAGTGCCAATTCCTGCCGCTAGATGGCGCTTAAGTCGTCGCTTTGATCATTCGCCTCTGGAGAGCAAATACACCGGATTTATGATGGAAGTCACTGGTTAAATCAATCAGTTAATTACAGCATACAATTTAAATATAACCATTTGTGAAAAAAAAAATCTTTGAAATAAATGAAAAATGCGTAGAATTCTGGCTTTTATGTCCAGCCTGTGATTATTGCATCACTGTAAGCTTAAGCCAGCATTAACTTTTATTTTATAATTAATTGTACATCAACATGATATTACATAAATTAGTAATAATAATTATCGTGACCGTGTATATCCTTTTACAATGCTTAACTTAACTTCCCGAGTCCGAGTCCCTTGTTTGCTCTACCTTCGGAGGGAATCGAACCCAGGACTCCTCGGTCAAACAGCAGGGTCGCTACCGCCCGGCCAACCTGGCCCGATGTATTACATAAATTAGAAAACACAAAAGTAGAAGATGAAAAACTTATAGATAAGATAAAAAAGCACCAACATTTTCAAATGTTTCCTTTTATTATTGATCGCCACAGTTGTTATAAATGAACGTTAGAAATCGCGCCCTGTTCGAAAAGTTAGGCGAGATCCTTGATGACCTCCTCAACCTGCTCCCGCGAGTACATGTGGAACGGCTTGGACGGCGTCACCGCGGCCACCTCGACGTTGGTCGCGTTGAGCTTCTCCTCCATCACTTGCTTGAGAATGGTCAGCGCCGTCTTGATCGCTTCCTTCAGCGTCATTGACTGAAAAACAAACGCGTTAGAAACGATACAAATACATGACATAACGACTCGAACGACCCAATTCGTTATGAGCGATGAAGAGTCGTAGTAATTACTTTATGGTACGCTTCCTGCAGCGACTGTTGGGCACCCTCGCTTCCCGAACCTATCGCCTTGGCGTCGTACTGGACGTAAGTACCCGACGGGTCCATGTGAAACAGCTGCGGTCCCTTTTCGTCCACTCCGGCGAACAGGATAGCCACACCGAAAGGCCGCGACATAGCGTTGCCGTCGTCATCCGAATCACCAAAAGAAATGGCCAGATTCGAGACGGCCTGCGCAACTGATTCAACCACCATGTTCTCGTTAAAGGAAAACCAGTGGTTCTGCGCCTCGAGACGGGCCCGGTCGACGATGGTTCGAGAGTCGGCCATGAGACCGCTGACGGCGCATCCTGCGTTAGAGCCGTCAAATCAGCATAGGACTTATGTTGTGTTAGCATTATGAACATACCGATGTGCTTGTCGACCTCGACAATCTTCTCAATAGTCGTGGGCTCCATCAGCGGTGACGTGATGCGTTTCTCGACGGCCAGCACGACACCCTCCGATGTTCGAATGCCGATGGCAGTTGAACCGAGTTTGATGGCTTCGATAGCATATTCCACCTACGATTGATTCAAGATTACGAATGTCATATTAATTCAGTTTAAGGACCAAATTTGAATGATATTGCCTGGAAAAGACGACCTTCCGGCGAAAAAGTGTTGACACCGCGATCGTATTCAGACCTTGTGAGGAACATTCTGTGGAAAACGACAGTCAATGTAACATTAATAAGGAAGCTGAGTGATAATTTAGCTAAAACAACCTGTCTGGTTATGATTCTGTGTGAAAGAAACTAAGTTTCAAGCCTCGGCTTTTTTGACGGGGCCCACGGTGACTTTACAAAGATCAGTTGCAGGTTACGGGTAAACAGCAAATCCGGTAGTCTACAACAGACACATTTAATATTATTATATTAACTTATATAACACTTACGTTTAACACGGTGGTCTCGATTTACATCATGACTAGTTGAATAAATTTCAATTTTTATTAAATTTTTAATGCGATTTGTTTGTTTTTGGATACAAATCGTTTGGCGGGAAAGATGTTGAATTTAAAGTTTACAAGATATTCCCTATTTTACTAAAAAATCTAAACTTAAATTATTTGAATTACTGCAAGGTTTAAAAAAAGATAAAATACATTATTTTACTATAATATCTTGATTTTGACTTGGATACTCTTCATTGATTACCGAGAGGGAAGTTAAAACTAAAATATAATTCACAATTTCAAAGAAAATTTAAAAATTTCGAAAAAAACAAGGCGCGCCTCTTCCTTCGTATTGTTGTTTACAGAAGCGCGTGAAAATCACCTTGAGATTCTTTTCCGATAATTTCCGCTCAACACACAATGCAACACACCACACGTGACTACTTTCGTTTTTACATTCTCACATCTTCATAAACGCCAGTCAATTCTACATAACTCCCTGCAAAAGAGTGTAAACATTAATGGCCGAACACACGCAAAGTCAATCAATCTAAAATGTCTTCATTTATCCCACATTCCTCTTCAAGCTAATTAAGTTATCATGATATATAGATCAAGGTTAGCTATCTTGACGAAGCTCTCTATGTTACATCGATACCACGGAACAACAACACAGTGACGTCATTACTTCGTTACAACCTCGAACACGCTTTATGGGGAATGATCGATAAATGGTTCAGTACTATATTCAGTGGCTCTATCAATAACGCTACTGATAAGTTTAACAGTCATTTGTATGGAAACTGAGTAACACTTGACTCGTAAGAAGTACCAAACCAAAGTTTTTACACCAAATGCCTGACGCTATACATCTTCAGGCACGCAACGCATACTCTAGTGAAACACGCAATAAACGCTCGCATCCAGAACGGGGACACCTGGAAACCAGTACGAAGCAGTTTATACAGAAAACTTCGTCAACGCTATTCGACCAGCAAAACTTTACATTTTACACATTAAAATCAAACGCGAAAATAAATTCGAAACAGGAATAAGGTCTTCAACCATTTTCAAGTAATTAGACATAGGTTGGTAATCGATGATATCATAAAATATAACCTACAACTAAGAGAAAAAGACCAAGCAACCAGTACTGTCTTGTCGAGTACTATATGCAGATTTCAATGTACTTAAACTGGTTGTTTATATAACGTTGACGTAATTTACTCGACTGCTGTATCTATTCAACCCCGTAGATTCAATTCATTCAGGTAATCAACAGCTGATCATGAAGCGTATACATACTATCGGTCTGCACTATACAATAATGATACGTGTTACATATATGATACGGTATGCACCGTTAGTATGTACTATTAATCTGTACTAGAATCATCTCTTCTACTGTTCACTATGCTGTATCTATGAAAAAGGGTTCTTGCTGGGGAAAAGTTGATTCCTTACTGCTCCTACACTTTCAAAGATATAGCTACCCAAGAAATATTGGACGTAGATATAGTGGTCCTTAACGCACTCATAAAGTTACGTTGAAATCGGTCTGTTAGTTTAGCCAAAATAAAATCCTAAAAGCTAGTAGTTATAATCATTCTCGGCCATACAGGACCTGTTTTTTTACCTAGACTCTACATAACGCAAACTGTATACATAGACTGTACCATACCCCATATACTGCATGCATTAATCTATACTAAAGAGTTGATTCCAACTCACTTTGAGCTGTAAAAACGGCAATGTTAGAAACATCAGATAGCGACATTTGAGACCCCACATCCACATACCTCTATATCCTAAATACTACTAATGCTATATGCTTTACACTGTGTATTCTACATACTCGCCAACCTACTGCTACCTCTACTTAATCCGACAATGACATGTTATTGTCATGTCGAAATCAAAACCCCGTAAACAACTATTGTGGGTACGAGGGGCAAAGTGTCAAATCGGCTCGTAAGTGTATGTATGGACTCTTAGGTTATCCAGGCCACACCATGTGAATTTCAAGGATCTCCCGGGACCCGGGGAGGGGGGCACCGAAAATCGAGAAAAGGCGAAATGAATGGGACACATTGTGGAGCACGCGTTTCGCCGTGCGCCGACATCACAGCAGCCAATTTGCGCCTCAATTATTACCGCCAACCGACCAGGAAAAGTAAGTAAAAAAACGTCATAAACAGCTAAAAATTGTCTTCACTCTCTCACACGAAAAGCTGATTTGCAACGGTCTGTCCATATTTAAACCCATGAACCGGAAAATTCGCATGAAACATCGATCTACATATTCTATTTGGATCGTACGTTCTATTTATAGAAACGATACCGTTCAAGTTTTCAAGAAATGAAATACTAATTAAAGCTATTCCTACAGATAGATAGATGGGTAGATAGATAGATAGATAGCTAGGTAGCTAGATAGCTAGATAGATAGATAGCTAGATAGATAGATAAATAGATGGATATATAGACGGACCGATATACGTAGATAGATAAGATAGATAAGATAGATAGATAGACAGATAGATAGACAGACATATAGATAGGTAGATAGACGGATAGATAGAGAGACAGATAGATAACATAGATGAGATAGATAGATAAGACAGATAGATAGATAGATAGAAAACATAGATGAGATAGATAGACGCAAAGATAAATAATATAGATAGATAGGTAGATAGACGTACCAATAAATACAAAAGATAAATGAGATAGAAAGATACATAGGTAGATAGTATAAGTAGTTAGATATGCATATTTAGAGAGACAGACCGATAAATGGAGGATGGAAATACTATTAATGCTAAACATACAGATTTCATCCTATGAAAGTGTTTTACGTTAATGGCCACAACTGGGAAAAGTCTTCTGAAATAGCTGCTTGGCGTCTTTTAAAACGCTTCATTTTCCGTTCACCGTTATGTAAATTGCGCATGGCCCTTTAATTGGGCGCGCGCTCAACGAGCGCCTTTTCAGCGATTCTAAATGGCAAAGACCAAATACGCGTCAACCTATCTGATTCTTTCTCTCTTTCACTGCGTCTCTTTAAACAACCTCAAGGCAGTCTTGTACACCTTCCTTTTAAAACGATTATTAAGGGATTCTCGCTTGGTTGTTTCAAGTTTACCCGTTCTGCAATGTTCCATTGGCACAATCTGGGTCAAACCGTTGACGGAATAGGTAATACGAAGGGCAGATTTGTATTGACAATACCTATACAGTTCATAACTGAGGATTCCTCGTAAACGCGACCCATTTCAGGCTTTAAATCATCAATGTGGTTACTATGGTGACCGCTGCACATCCTGCAGCTTGTTCTTTAAGGTTTTACAAAAACTGTGACTGAAATGGAAACCAAGGACTTCTCGACACCACAGAATTCTTCTTTGTTACACAGACGGTCAGATAGTTACCGGAGAAGACGCGCTATGTAATGATAATACAGTAGCTTAGAAAACCTATTGTAAGGAGTGAATTATCTACAATTCCTTAAGGGCTACGAAAAGCCCTCAAGCCTGTTTCTTTACTGGTTACACGAGATGAAGCGCGGCCCACAGACTGGGGCGGGGAGAGGGGGGACGGGCACCCAGCGGACGAACCGCGGGGACCGGCGTGCAGGGTCCGCACGGGCTTAAAACTAGTCTTCTCGGTGGGCTCTTCTATCATTTAGCCGTTGAGTAGCCGTCGAGTACGCATCATCTCTGCACAAGAGCGCACCCACAGTACAAGTTAACCACCAAATTACCCTGTCCTTCGACAGGGTCTATACCTTAAACTACTACAAATATACAAGTGCGTGAACTAAACAGTGAGGCGGACAGATACTAGATTGACGGATCAAGTAAGTTGGCCTTTTGAAAGTAACGAAAGACAATCATAGTAGATTGAAAACAAGTTATGAAGTACCTTTATACAACTTTTTAATTGCTATATAGATTGACCAATTCATTCGGACCCAGGCAGCAACAAACGAAGATGGGCAAACTACTGCGCTTGCTCTTCAAGAACCCTCGCAAGGTTCTTATCCAGGTAACTTTGAAGATACCTCTTTAGCCACAGTGTCCACAGTTACAGACACTTTCACTTTTCAAGCATTACCAACTTTGCACACCAAGATTTTTCAGTTCACTTCTCATTAGAGACTTTATACTTAATGCGGGGTTATTGTCGTAAACCAGTTTAAGCTCTTTAAGGAGCGTAGAAAAATAACCATAACTTGCACAATAGAGAAACTTGCCCAAGAAAGAGTTTTCGGCAGAGGGAGGGAGGGTTTTTACGGAAAAGGTCACAGGAGGTTTTCCCACCGTCGTAGTTTTGTTTTTTTATGATTCTTTTTGTATGGTGCTCTCCTCTTTTCTCCTCGGGAGGAGTCGAGAACCCCCCCTGGAGCAATGTTACACGTAACCTCGAGACTGCTCGTACCTGGCACCAGAAAAATTGTCAAAATTCCCCTCCAGGTAGGGGGATGAGGGGGGATTACCCTCCGACATCTTTACAGTTACATCACTCATCATAACCTTGATCTATTGCCTGCACACTCTCCTCCTGAATTTGACTGAGCAAAAGAAAAGATAATCCCTCGTTCAACAAACGATCATCTCGAAAACCAGTTTGAAAGACAAAGGAATTCCATTGCCAATCGGACAGAAGCGCTCGGATCGATTGCATGCAGACCCTTCAAATTTGCGGACGTCTTGAAAACCCATTATGCTAATAAACAACTTCTCGTTGTTGACAGATGGCAGCAGCGGTGTCTGCCTCTTTCGCCTTCATGATCATGGGGTTGGTGAGAGGTTGGAGTTCACCCGGTATGCCGTCGTTGGTTGCCTCTGGAGCAGTCGAATTGACCAGTGACGACATTTCCTGGATCAGTATGTTAATTGATTGCATTCGTTGACCTGGAATCAGCAATACAAAACATTCGTATTTTTTTTCATGACAGGTAGTGTTCCGCCGCTGGCTTCGATCTTTGGAAGTCTCCTGGCCGGACCATGCCTGGCGTTCTTGGGCAGAAAGAAGACTCTGATGCTGATTTCCATTCCATACTCTATTGGATTCCTGCTCATCGGTTTCGCCTCCCACAAATCCATGTTGTACATCGGTCGTATTCTCGATGGCGCTATGATTGGGTTCACAGCTCCTGCAGCTCAGATCTTCGTAATGCAATATACTTATATAGAGTTAAGCGAATATGAACTTAATTGTTGATTTGTGCTTACTGTAGATTGGCGAGTGCGCCTCCCCGAGAGTGCGAGGAGCTTTGGGTTCCTTCACAGCCATCTTCTTGGCCCTGGGTATCTTGCTAGCTTACGTCATTGGAGCCTTTGTAGCCTGGGATGTCCTCGCCTGGATCCTTAGCGCTTTCCCGATTTTGCTCTTCGGTGCCATGTTCCTGATGCCCGAGACTCCTGCCTACCTTCTAGGCCAGAACAAAGAAGAAGAGGCCAGGAAAGCACTGCAGTTCCTCCGCGGTAGCCACACAGATATTACCGGCGAGTTTGACCGTCTTAAGGCCAATGTCATGAAGGGAGCTGGCACCCAGGGTATCAGGCCCAGGGAACTGCTAAAAGGATCTGTCCTTAAACCTCTGGGACTCTCCATGGGTCTGATGCTTCTGCAGCAGTTCAGTGGTATCAACTCGGTCATCTACTTCACTGTCTTCATCTTCGAGTCTGCTGGCAGTGGTTTGGACAAGAACCTATCGACCATCATCGTTGGTATCGTTCAGCTGATCGCTACCATCGGATCTATGTTCTTGGTAGATCGTGCTGGTAGGCGAATCTTGCTGCTTGTTTCTGGTTTCTTCATGTCCGTCGCCCTCTTCGCTATGGGTGCCTTCTTCTACATCAAACATCAAGCTGAAATGGTTAGTGTCAGCGAAGTAGAAACGGTCAAGACCTCCCTAGGATGGCTCCCATTGGCGAGTCTCATCGTCTTTATCATCGCCTACTCGAGTGGCTATGCCAACGTGCCTTTTCTCATCATGGGTGAACTCTTCCCGTCAAAGTACCGAAGCATTCTAGGATCTCTAGCCTCGTGCTTCAACTTGGCCTGCACATTTGCCATCATCAGAAGTTTCAGAGACATGAACATCGCAATGGGAGAGTACGGTACCTTCTGGTTTTACGCTTGCTGGTGCTTCGCAGGACTCTTTTACGTCTACTTCCTTCTTCCTGAAACCAAGGGAAAACCCTTGGAGGAAATTGAAAAGATGTTTGCTTCCAAGAAGAAACAGCAGCAGCATCAGGTCAACCATTCAAACTTGTCCACTTTAAGTGCAGCTGATGTCGAGAAGAACATCAACCCTGTTTTCACCGTCGATTCTTCGTACCGAGGCAGGAATGAGCAAAATACCTACAGATCACATGTTAACGCCGGCTTTGAATCGGACAGTGAGTGTGAGGACGATAACGATGAAGTGGTAGCTACTGTTATGTGACCTTGTCCCTTATAAAAAAAAACTTTAAAAAATCGACAAAAAGAATCATCTTTCCTATATAAATAATAGAAATGCATCTCATAAATGCATGGAGGAATACATCCCGGTGCCTAATGGTATGGAATCAAAAAGGATGCTGTAGTACTATGTACTCTTTTATACATACATTACTTCTTCTCTTTTTGATATCGCTCATTCTCTTTCATTGCGGTGCCAATATTGTTCCCCGTTTAGCAGATATGTGTGTAACATACGCGTTGAAATTGCCATTCTCGTTGAAATACATCATTTTTAGCACATTCATTTTAATTTGCGACACGCAAATATCTCGGGATTCTAATATACACACGTTTAACTTCATGAAGAGCTGGTAACAGGTTCCACTTGCTTTGACAAACATAGGCGTGTCTTACCGGTATAGAAAGGACCTTGAAATTACTCCAAAATGTTTTGCAGCGCTTAAACAGATCTCTTCATCTTTTGTTTGCTTCTTCTACCCATAGAAGGCAATAAGGAGGATTTCTCCGTTTATGGTCATCATTAATTTCGTACTGAAAGACGACAAACGTAGTAGAGCAAGGGATTCCTGTTTTTCTCATCATAGCGTTTAAGTAGGAGTGTGATATTGAAGTAACCATGCATCTGTCACGTGGGCATTCCATGGGACGAGCAATGAGATCCAGTCAAGATCCATTCGCATATCATGTCCTTCATTATACTACAAGAATTACTAACCAATCCAGCAGAATATATTAGTTTGAGACTCAGCAGACAATGTTATGAAAAGGAAATACGATCCAGGACTTCCTGGTATCCATGAAAGTATACCGTTTACCGTATCAAAACAGCGGCAGTACAGGCTAGCGATCCTTTCCCAAGATAAGGGTGGCGCTCGATGAATGAAAATGATCCCTTGACCAATACGTATAGAACAACAGGGGGTCGTCTCCAAATAATGATTCGTGTAATGCGATTACCATTATCAGACGACGAAACAGAGAGGGGTAAACGCCTTTAATAAAGACGGGATATAGTAGCATGTTTAGTTCATTGGGCTATAAACGGGGTAATAACGAGTCCGTTCAACCAGATATGGTATTCAACAATCAATTAAACGTCCCCATATCAAGTTGCCAGAAAGGTTTATGAACTTGTCACGACTGCTTCGTCATGAATCTCGTATACGTTTCATAATCGATAGCTTCTTGTTCATCACTATCGATAGTTTCAGTATCGGTAGTTCCGCCAACGGCTATAACCGCCGTCCACATCTCTTTCATCTCTTCGGCAGAAAAGGGTTCACCGTTAGAAGTCAAGGCCGATTCGAGCTCTTCTTTGGTTAAGAATCCTTTGTTCTTGAGGTCGAGGGTCTGGAAAGCGCGGAAAATTAGATCGTCCGAGGCTGGCTGGAATCTGCGCAACAGAAACCGTGTCAAATACGAAAACAGGATAGGATTACGGGTGTCATAGTAATATTGGATCGTGGCTTCGTTTTTGCCCTGCGGCTATGGCAACGCCCGGAAATACTTTCAACCGCTTCCTATATGTAGGATAAAAACAAAGCCGTGACCTCACGTGTAACTACAGATTAAGTAAGTGAAAGATTGATAAGGATATAAACCGTTTCTGCTGCATTAAACCAGTCACCACCGGAATGAATTTCTCCAGGGAGATGGTCTGATTATTGCCATTGTCCTCCATGGCTGAAACTAACTGCTGCAGGTCGGCTTCAGACGGGCACATACCTGTTACGGGGTATACACTTGAACCCTTCGTGGTAAATATAACACGTCGACATGAAAAAGCCTACCTAGGGACCTAACCACGGTTCCAACTTCTCTGATATCAATCTTGCCTTTGTATTCCACGTCGAAGACGGTAAAAGCCTCAGTTACTTGTTTTGTTAACACAGGATCGGCTGAAGTGAAATTGATACTCGTCGACCTGACTTTGGGCGGCATTTTCCAACTTGGAACAGTTTCGATCAAACATGGAACATTACAGCGGTAGCTACGGTATCGAACGCCACCTATCGACTGACACTGAAAACACTCGATTCAACCGTTTATTTTCCTGATTAAAAAAATACAATCTAAAATCACTTAATGGTTCATAGTATATAAAGTCCTCTGAATATAAAATTAAATGGTCCGCAAAATGAATTTAAAAGCCAATAGGTTTGATGTCGTTAAAGGGCACGGCAGTCTCGTCGATCTGCTCCAAAAAGTCCTCGGGCATGGAAAACGTGGTTTGCAGTAAAGTCATAACGTCCGCGTCGGCCGAGTGAACGACAGGAGGTTCTTGTCCGTAAAACTTCTTGTAAAGGTCTTGCAACCTGTAGCTCTGCCGAGGGATATGGGTAACGGCAACGCTCTCATAGTCTAAACGTCTGCGAGCGTGAACCGTGGTTTCAGAGTTCCCCGAGACGACTACCGTTGTGTCAGTGTGAATCCTTGTACGGATGATCTGTCGTTCAGGCGTCCTCTCGTTTGCCAGCTGCAGCGGGTTGGGGTTGGGAACAGCCGTAGGAAGCTCATTGTCTTTTGCGATGGTTGTCGTAAGGTCCGACATGGCTGCTTCCATGAACATGTCATATAAAGGCACCAATGTGCGGAATATTTTAAGTGAATCTGCGCAGTAGACATTATCTGGGAACGACTGATTTAAAGAAAGGAGTTAGTATATTAACGAGCTTAAACTAATGCATGTCTTTCTTACCTCTCCGATACTCTCAATTTCCCATTTCAGAATAGGAAAGTCGAACTTATCCCCGTTGTGGGCGATAAGGCAGACGAGTCCACCATCATGCATCTCAATAAAACTCCTGATAGCTGAAAAGGTTTTCAGGTCAAACGGTCGTTGAAACTGCAGGTTATAGTTATCGAGCCCTGTCACCCTCGATGCCTCCGGGTTGACGAGATGGTTTGGGTAGACGCAGTGGTTGAGACGGTTGAAGACTCTCGGGATGGTGAGCGGGTCGAGGCGACCCAGCTGCGATGCGCAGTTTTCGTAATAGTTTCGATTTATGGCGCACATGCTAATTTCTGTTATCTTGGGTAAGTGATCTCGGGGTAAACCAGAAGTCTCAAGGTCAAGAAAAATCAACGTATCAATTCTGCGTCCGTTTGTTGTCATTTCAGTAAAAGTTAAGTACACACGATTAATGGTTTTATAAAAGCATTAACAGTTAATCAGTTCATAATATATTACAACTCAATAAAAGCTAAAAACAACTGAATATCAGCTCAATTCAGTGATACAAATGTCAACAAATCAACTTGACACTCGAGAGGAGCAGACGCCTGACGCAATGGACATTTAAAAAGGGTGCCGCTAAACAGCAAATTACAAGTCAAACCCACTTGATGATTTTCATCTGTTTTATAAATCCTCCAAAGCTTTATTACTTTAGAATTCGTTCGTATGTGTAACATATCTATATACATTTTCATATTAAGCAATTATTTCTTGTATACTTAAATTATAGCCTAGGTAACCCATAATTGTAAAAGGTCCAAAATCTACGAGTCGCGGGTTAATTAGGTACATACAATGGCTGTTCCCCTTTCTAACTGAAATCACATGAATGATACTCAGTTTCAGTGCAATAGCTTCGCGATACGAGTTGCCATGACAACCAAGTCAGAATCCAACGTACTCCTACAGGCAATCATACTTCGTAACATTGGTCGGTATCTATCAGCGAATTGTGACTTCAATAATCACTTGTAAGCATTAATAAAAAGCTACATACCTGTAGCTCCCTTGTCTATGTTACTGATGCAAAGCTAGACGACGAGGAAGCACGGAGTAACTCCGTGAACGGCATCATGTCCTCCCCAAGTTATTCTTTGGTCTTTTAACAACATGATCCTCGTGTCAGATGTTTCTAAAGCTTCCAAAATTCTATAATTATTTCAGGCTCTTTGAAACTTGACAAGCGGAAATCTCGTGTGCAATCTTCAACTATTCATCACTTGGTAGTCCAATATCTCCAAAGACCCGTCACCACAACCGCAGCGGTCGCCGGCATGTACACCCAACAATGTAAACGTCCATCTCAGGTCGCTAGACTTAATGCTTTAGAAAGGTATCTCGATATGAAGAATCCACTTGATAGGTTTCTGATTTTTCTGGGAAAGAAATCATTGACAGAAATATGCAGGGATATAAGGGCCCTATAATACCGGATTCTGACCACAAGTGAACTTCAAAACCCGACAGTCTGATTATAAATTAAGTGGTTTGAAAGGACATCTTACCTCTGGATCTGGATCTGGGTCAAAAATTTCTGCCTGTAACGAAATGTTGAGATTAAGTTATAAATAAGCACACAAACCTGACGCCAAAGTCGGTAGAGCTTGGAACATGAAAGGATCAAAGTATTCCGCGATGGTTAAGTTCAAAATGGTTTGCTTGCTACTACTGGAAACACCACCTGTTATCCTTTCAAGGAACGGCAGGTTGGACAGAAATGTCCGGGTCACCATGGCGGAGGTATATTTTAGATCCACTCAGTTGCATCATCACGATCGAATTTATTAATTGCTGAATTATATCTGTCATCCAAGTCCCCGCTAGTTTCGGAAGCCATCGAGTTTGATCCTTCAGGCAAGCCGATAGAGCTAATCGGCCTGGGCGTAGACCACCTCGTTTGGCTATCACAAAAGTACAAATTCAAGTAAGTTGCGTACAAGTTGATACTTTACGGGTATCGAATCTATTAAAGCACAAAACGTATCCCGTATCGTACTTTCAGCTACACGATAGAAAGGTACTACACAGGTAGAGGAACCTCTGTATCGTTTTTTGGAAGACCTCGAAATGGTTCGTGGGATGGTATGATAGGTGATCTTACCAATGACGTAGGTTATTCTATGTATCAGTTCAACTTAAGCAATCGATGACCGTCTCTTTTGCCCTTGTGACATAGGCTGCTGATCTGGCTGTCGGCATTTTTTCGTCAAGAAGGGACTACATAGAGGTAGCAGATTTGACTTTCCCTTGGGTACAGACATCCCACACTATGGTTATACCCTACCCGGAAGAAGATTCAAAGATATGGTCCTTCGTTAAACCGTTCAGTTTTGCAGTTTGGATAGTATTGCTGGCATCTTTTTTGATCGTATCCTTCACTCTCTGGGCTATCATACGCTATACTAAAGCTACCAGAATCGACTTTGGAAGCGTATCCTTAAATCTTCTGGCGATTCTTATTGGCCAAGGTACCTTGGCTGACTAGAATGCCTTGTAATCAACTAGCTAATGGATACCTTCATTATTTAGGAGGATACTGGAAGAGTCGCGGAAGACCTCTGTTCGTTTTGGGTATCACATGGTCGTTAGTCGCATTGGTCATAGCCAATGCATACAACGGACTTCTCATTACCTACCTGACTGTGACTGAGATAAGGCCCATAGTAACGACACTGGAAGATTTAGCAGCAAAACCTGACGTCAAGTTCTATGCCAATGCCGATTCTTACTTTGTCTACAATGCCATGGTAAATGAAAATGCGGTGTGCTGAGCTTTATAACGTTGAATTATTTGTTTCTTTTGTGCAAGGCTGCAGTTTCAGGTTCAATGAAAACCCTAGGTAACACTTTCAAGGTTGACGCGACCAGACAGGTACCTAGCATTGAGAAGTGCGTGGAGAAAGTCGAAAGAGAAGGAGCTGTATGCATCATAGTAAGTTTAGACATAATTCATCTACCTCTAACGTCTAAGAATCCCTGAATTTTACAAGGAAACCAACATGGCAGATGCGATGGTTAGTAAGAGTTATAAAGCGGCCGGGAACAGGTGCACTATAACGACCATCGATAGAACCTTGATGCAGTTCGGCGTTATATTCGTGGTGAAGAAAAGTTCTCCGTGGTTTCCAACCATAAACGAAGGGCAAGTAGCTAATCATCGGTGAAGTTATGCCATAATATAACTGTCGCACATTTCTAGATTGATTGTGGCTAACGCCATGAGTTTACTAAGCGAATGGAAGAAAAAGCAGGTTGTGCCTGTACAATGCCAGCCAGAAAGAATTAAGTCGACTAAAGCTAAGAAGTTATCGCTGGGAACTTTGCAAGGCCCGTTTGTCATACTTTTCATCGGTTGCACTGCAGCTAGCATTGCTTTTGTATGTGAACTGCTTACAGACTACGTCAAGCGCAAGGTATATCAGACTAACTACTGTGCAACAATTTGCGACACGGTACTGATCGCAGTTTTGCTCGCAGGGAATGCAAAGAGTAGCCGGTATTTGAACCTTACTAGGAACGGACTTCAAGAACGGCTCTACAAAATTGCTAACAATCGTTATTGCAGCTTCAGATTCATTTTTAAAGAAAGGAAACAAATTTCACTTTTACTAAGTCACATGCACGATAGTCTGAACTACACAAAAGTAGTGAAAAACTTTGGCTGTCAACTATAACCACTCTGGAGATCTACTAGGGTGAGGTTATTCTCATTTGACTTGGTGGTATACGCACAACAACACTACTACAGCACTACCAAATCGTAATTAGTATGCCTGTTTTATTATCTCGATGATATGTCTAATTCACAGATGTCGTTCGACTGTAAAAAAAGGTATGATTTCACAAATGAAGTCTGTCTAGATGTACAACATTGACTAATTGTCTGGTCTCTCCACTCTAGAGCGAAAAAAAGACTTCTAAATGGCGAAGAATTGTATAGTAATTAGCAACTGTTAGGATTTTTATTTTTGAAAAACTAATCAACTGATTTAAACGAAGCTTAATTGAGTGCAATTAGGTCTACACACACTAATTTTTGGGTTGCCATATCTTTGAAAGTGTAGGAGCAGTAAGCAATCAACTGTTCCCCGGCAAGAGTTCTTGTTTTGTCCTACAGACTGTACGCAGATCATGATATAACTCAGCAACGATTTTGACGTTACGAATCTTAGCAAAATACACCAAATGCATGTTAAGTCGGAGCGTGTACGGTTCTTCGGCCACCCAATGCAGTTAACTTAGTTGCAGCACAAAAAGCGCAGTTCAACAAATATACGCATTTAACTTTGCTTGCACATGAAAAGCTGTTTACTTTAAATCCTGCTCTACATGCGTCGTAACTAACCCGTTGAAATTAAAATGCTACAGTCCTGTTGCTAGCGTATCGGATGACTGGTATTAAACATTACTATATAAAGAAGAATAACAAGTTCAGTTGCTCTACTGTACATCCTGGTTATACAGAATAATTACACCACTCCACGTGAACGCTTACCGTAATGAAAAAAGTGAATAGTTTAGTTAGACGTAAATGTCAGACTTATGCATTTTTACGCAGGGCTTGACGAAAGTAGTATTTTAGGAAACTGATTTTCTTCAGTACCAAATAAAAATTATTAAACGACACGGGCCTCAGAAGTTTTCCTCTCACTTTACTTGTGCTAAGTACGGATATCCTTAAAAAAAGGTCCTAATATAAGTACACTCTTTTGATAACTTAAGCACGAAGTCACGAGTTATCTTAGGCATTCTTGTCAGACAAGAAATAAGGGTATTATCTTCAACGCTTTTTTACCATTGTAAAATGGTACTAACGGAGCCGTTCCTTAAGTCTCTTTTATGTTGCTAGATAAACAAAAGCAAAAGTTATGATCCCACGTTTTCTTCAACAATAAAAATGGAGAAATTGGTTTATAAGAGCACTTGTTATTTAACTGAAGTCTCAAAATTATTGACGATGGCTGCAGTCATGTCTGGATCAATACACACAGTTCAAACTGAAGTCTCAACGAAAACGTATCATTGGTAGTGCAACGAAATCCTCTCAATCAAAAAGTGCCTTAAAATTTGATTCAACTTTTGTACAGTACATGGCAGTAGAAAAGCGCTTTCGGTTCATATGTGTCGGTATATCTCATATGACACAGGTATGCGTGTGCATTATATTCATTGCGTCGTATATCCGTCGTAGTTGTCATGACCCTCATGGAAGGAGGTTGGGCTTTACACAGGTTAAGGGAAACTAGTGAAGGTTCCTGAAAGAGCTTCTTAAGGGGCAGAGACAGCAACAATATAAACATCCATCTCAAGTTTTTTATGCATCACTGAGGGAGGTACTTGGGTATGCAGCCTTATTCCGGATTCTAACCACAAGTGAACATCAAGGCGGGCTGTTTGTTTATATATTCAAACGGTTCGTTCGGAATATTTCTGTACAGGATGTCGAGATTGAGTCTTTATAAAGCCTGGCTGAGCTTTTTTCGGATGCCAAAGTAGGTGCAGCTTCGAACTTACGAGGACCCTAATTTCCCGCGATGGCCAAGTACAATTTCCTCAGCTTGTTGCTACTAGGTGCCTTCCCTGTTATCCTTTCAAGAAACGACAGGCGCAACGGAACTGTTCGAGTCACTGTGTCAGAGGTATATTCTATAAAAACTCAGTTTATTTGAATCCTAATTGTTACTTTTTTTAAAGTTCCCGATAATCTCGAAAGCCATCAGGTATGATTCTTTAGGTAAACCGGTAGAGATCACCGGCCTGGTCGTAGACTACCTCATATGGCTATCACAAAAATACAAATTCAAGTAGGTTGCGTACAAGATATCAAGTCTAATAAAGTAATAAAGCGTATCCGTTACTTTCAGCTACACTATAGAGAAGTATTATGCGGGAAGCGGTACCTCTATATCGTTTTTCGGAAGACGTAGAAATGGTTCATGGGACGGAATGATAGGTGATCTTGTCAATGACGTAAGCTATTGTAATACCTCGTGTTCCTCGTTCAGTTGAGCAGATAATCAGTCCATCATCTCCCTTTACTCTTCTGACATAGGTTGCCGATCTGGCTCTGGGTTCTTTTGGTTCGAGAAGGGATTACATCGAGGTTGCTGACTTGACATTCCCTTATGCACAGACTTCCTACACCATGGTTATACCCTACCCAGAAGAAGATACAAAGATATGGGCCTTCGTTAAACCGTTCAGTTTTGCAGTTTGGATAGTATTGCTAGCATCCTTTCTAATCGTCTCCTTCACTCTCTGGGCGTTAATACGCTATACCAAAGCTACCAAGAGCGACTTTGGAAGCGTATCCTTAAATCTTTTGGCGATTCTTACTGGCCAAGGTATGTTTCGCTGGCTAAGATACGATGTAATCGATTAAGTACCAGTAAGTATCTTAATTAATTTAGGAGGATACTGGAGGACTCGCGCCAGGGCTCTGTTTGTTTTAGGAATCACATGGTCGTTAGTCACAGTAGTCATAGCCAACGCTTACAACGGACTTCTCATCACCTACTTGACTGTGACTGAGCGAAGACCCATCGTAACGTCGCTAGAAGATTTGGCTGCAAAACCTCATATTCAGTTCTACGCCAATGCCGATTCTTTCTTTGTCTTCAATGCCGTGGTAAATGAAAATTTAGTTGTTGTACTTAACATACCGGTTGACGAGTTTGTTTCTTGCGCAAGTCTGCTGGTTCAGGTCCACTGAAGACCCTTGGTCAAACCTTCAAGGCTGACCCCACCAGACAGGCACCTACCATTGAGAAGTGTTTGGAAAAAGTTGAAAGAGAAGGAGCTGTATGCATTATAGTAAGTTCTAGACGTGAATCCATTGAAATCTTACGTCTAGGAATCCTTGAATTCTATCAGGAAACCAACATGGCAGATGCGATGGTGAGTAAGAGTTATAAAGCAGCCGGCAACAGGTGCACTACAACGACTGTCGACAGAACCTTGATGCAGTACGGCGTTGTATTTGTGGTGAAGAAAAGTTCTCCGTGGTTTTCAGCCATAAACGAAGGGTAGATAGCTCATCACCGGTGACGTTTTGCGATAACATACAACTGTTGGACATTTCTAGACTGATTGTGGCTAACGCCATGGATTTACTAAGCGAATGGAAGAAAAAGTACGTCGTGCCTGTACAATGCCAGCCAGAGAAAACTAAATCGACTAAAGCCAAGAAACTGTCGCTGACAACTCTGCAAGGCCCGTTTGTTATACTTTTCATCGGTTGCACGGCGGCAAGTATTGTTTTCCTGTTTGAACTGCTAACGGACTGCTTCAAGCGCAAGGTATACGGCTTAAGATTGCTAACTATGTATTAGGACGTTACGGTAAAAGGAATCTTGTTGATTGTTTGATTTACTTGCAGGGAATGTAAAAAGCCGTGAGATTGCATTTTTGAAAATTGGAAGAAACGGACTACAAGTACGAAGCTACGACTAAAATTCACTTGTATTTCAATTTAAGATTAGCCGGTTAGCAAAGGAAACAGGACTTGCTCGCTTTACTGATCACATGCACGATAGATTAAACCACCTTTAAGTAATAATAACTGTCACCTACACTTAACTGCAGAACATACCGAAGTAAGTTTACACAACTTTCCTGGTGGCACAGCGCACCATAGCACGAATGTTTGCCAAAGTCTGCAGTAACGTGGCTCTAACTACCTTATCTACATCTTTCATGGTATCTGGATCTATCCGTACATCTGAAGAGTTCCCAAGACTAAAACACCATATCTCTATGTCACTTAATATTCTAGTTAGTTGTAGTTAATAGATCTCGTTCGAAATCACGAAGTAGGATTTTTCTGAATGAAGTTTGTATTGATGTCGTCTGGCTTTTCGTCTACGCACGTAATATAATAAAATATACAGATACAACATACTACCATGCTACCTTTTACTTTCTGATATTACGATGATAATAAAAGCAATGGGGCAAATGGCCCAGCAAAATAGTGCATGACAAATTTCAACATGGACACATCGAAATGAATAAACTGATAGTGCGTCAGCGCCCGTGTTTTTAAAACTGATTGAACCCTATAGATAACGGAAGTCACATTTGAGTTATTTGGTAGCTCACTGTGAAACTGTCAGTCGAAACATGTGCTTGAGAAATTTGGTCGACTGGCATATGTACATAGGGCACGTGTAGATACGCATTTGAGGCAATTGCAGTCGAAAAGCGTTTGAAAAGTCGATTCGTCTCATAAATAACAGTTGGAAACGCGACTGAATAAGCGAGGATCATCGTGAATAATCAAGTTTTTGATATGTCATGGTGGCATGGTAAATCCCTGGGATCCAACATGTCTGTCGTGAACATGGCTTTACGATTTAACAGAAAGAAGATCGAGAGAGCGTACAATAATGGCTAATATCTCGATACTGCGGCAAGCACTGGAGACAATTAGATATGGGTCTGAGACTTGGATCTGGTAATGTTTTATTAAGGTAGGAACGACCACATAATGGCATCACTTGCGTCGTGGAAAGTAATTCCTTGCTATTCTCTAGCTACTTATATGCAAAGCAATCAACAAGAAAGAATGCACAAGGTAACAATGTTGTGAATTGGAAGGCTACAATGAAGTAATTCATCCAAACTGACATGGACTTTTAAATTTCAGACGTCCGTACTGAACGGATCTCTTAAAACTTGTTCTATTAACACTTGTAACCTTTGTCTTGGCGATCTTGTTCAGTTACCTGTAGTTTTCCGACAAGCTTTAGCATTCTGATACTGTATCGTGGACATCAGTTATCCATCTCAGCTACCATCTCACAATAACGGAATCTCTTGTAGATTGTTACTATAACAGACAATCCGTTTATTTTAACTTAACTTCGTGTGGTTTCCTTTGGTTACCGTGGTAACTTGTCATGGACCATGCGAACGGGTCTTACAAAAGGCTTAGGACATTTACTTCCTGTTACATAGTCCTGCAGGTCACACGCCGTTTACAAGGCTTCAGCTCGCATCTACACAGTGCTACACTGCGATCCTTGTGGATTTCTAGATGAAGTTTGACCAGTCAAGATGAGTTCTACTAGTTGAATGGGTTGTTAAACATGGAGACTAGACAAGTTACACGAGTTAACAAGTTCGACGGTGGATAGGTTCATTGTAGTATTCTACGTGTGGGTCAAGTTAAAGGAAGGAAATCATAATCATGTATTCGTCCCCCACTAGATTACACGGGCAGGTTCCTTGGTTCGCCGAGATGGTTTGAGGTTGGAAGGTACTAATAGTGCTGAGTATTACCCAAGTATAAATCACCAACTGAAGCCGTCGAACCGATCTTCTTCGTTTTTGGCTTTTTCTGTTATGGTTTCTTGCTTCCTAACGTTATCAGAACATTTCAGCAGATGTGAGATGCTTCACCGTAAATATTATGTTGGTTGATCACCTTGCTTTGTTAAGCAGACTAAAACCTTATTGTATTAGATGCTGCTTTATAAGTTTCCGTCTGGTTACCGTGGCAATTTGCCATGGGTTATGCACATTGGTCTTTCAATTGCTCAGAGCATAGCAGCTTTGCACATATTGCTAGGGCATTCCTCACTTGCTTTATGTAGCTCATGGTTAAGCATCAGCTATCATATAAACAGCACTAAGCTGCGAATCTGTGGTATTCGTCGGATGCGATTTGACCTGTTAAGATAAATTTCTACGCATAGTCATTCAAACGCTACTTGCGATAAACTGTTCTTTGGCAGCATAATAAATGCCATTTTGATGTAAAATCTACGAGTTGGACATCTAGAAGTTATACAAGGCCAAGTCGTATTCAAGTACTGAAGAAAAACTGATTTGATTTGCTAGTCCTAGCCTAATGCAATCACTGAGCGCGTTGCTTGGATAAACGTTACAACTGGATCCCGCGTTATGTTTGTTGAATGGGTTGCCAGACGTGGAAACTTCATGTAGTCATTGTGCTACATTCTAAAGCTTACGATGTCAGTAAACTAGGAAAAGTTGCAGCTTTGATCTCATCAGAATAGATTACGCAAACAAGTTCAATGGTTCGCCTAAAGAGTTCGAAACAAAGGTACTGCACGTAAGTGTCACTTTAATTTTATCTCATGGACTGAAATTCGACCTTCCCGCCATAATGCAATGAAGCGCCTTAATGAGTTCTGTGGTTTGACGTTTGACGAGCTGGGAAAGTGCCCGAACCTCGTGAGAAATGGTGGATAAAGTCATTGTTAAAATTGCATGTTTCTGAAACGATTTTGTAAAGATAAATCTCTAATGTCACATTTCATTGGTGTTGTAGGAGGACAACTTGGCTGCTATACTGCTACTTAGGGATTTTATAGTAGATCAGGAGCTTGCCAGCTAACCCAAGCTGAAGGAAAATTTGAACCTGGTTATTCGTCAACTATACTGCCTTTAAGCAGTCCGCATCGAAGCCGAACTGGTACGCCGTCACTGTTGGAATATACTTTAAAAAATGATATCCGAAATTGGTTCAATGAAACTGAATAGAATTGTTGATAATATTGGAACTGGTTTACCAGTACCGAAGGAGAAGAACAACGATAGTGACACGAGCATCAGTTAAAAGGCATCGCCGGTGTATTTAGACAAAATGAAATTCAACTACCACTAGGAAGATCGCCTAAGAAACTGTGCATGAGCTACGAGGACAGTCAAGTCAGTACACTAATGGTGCTCTTTTTATTAGTTACTAAGAGTTGCGACTGGAAAAAATCTCAGCTTCTCTTCTATTACTGGGGGTGCTTGGATTTCGGCGGAAAATCAGCAGTTTCAGCATTTCCTGCCTCTAAAAGCAACCAGTCTGGAACCAGAGCTAGTTAAACTGCTGGTAAACCTACTGGCATTTGCGCTGGATCTGACGGTCTGTTTACCATAATTAACAAAAGGTAGTTTAACCATATATTCGCTGTTTTGATTGGGCGCTGGGTGGTTGGCTACATGGAATACGGGCGCCGTATACTGAAAACCGGTTTAATTACACCCCATGTCTATTATTTATTGTATTAACCAATATGAAAAAAAAAGAAAAAGACAAACAAGACTGTAAGAGAAATATAATTGGCAGCTGATTGTAGTTGTTCGGTACGATAATTGTATTTCTTTGTTAGCAAGTCAGGGATATCTATTTTTCCAATAATTGTTTCCGTATGTTTATCCATTCGTTTCCATGGTAACATGTGACTTGTTCCACGGACTACACACATTGGCATTACAAAGCATTCCCGGTGCCTTTTTCCCTCGGCAATAGCTCCAGCATGGGATCGACTACAAAAGAAAGAATATTTACCATGTACCGAATGCGTGCTAGAATGGTAAAGACCGAACTCGCATATATATAGGGCTAAACATGCAAATCCTTAGCATTCTTCGGTAGAGTTTGACCAAAATACGATGAATCTTCGTACGGTACTCATCACACTACTCTTTCCAAGCTACTCTTTGGGAGGCCAGCTAACTGGGAAACATTTACGACTTGGTTACCTAGAAGTATTTCCGAAACTTTTGTCATATTTCCAATTATTTTACAGCAAAGTATCTTGTTATAGTACTGGCCAAGTTCATTCACAGAACAAGTCGCTGGAGGAAACGTTATCACAGGATCCCAAGTTTTGCTTGTTGAATGGGTTGCTGAACGTGAACACTTCACGTAATAAGATTCGTGCCATTTTTTTGAAACAGCAGCTAAAGTTTGGTACTTGTAACACAGATATGAATTCATTCCTCTGGATTATACCCAAAGATTTAACGGTATACCAAAAGAAGTTGAGACCAAGGTACATCTTCCTAATTCTATCTATATCTACTAATGTGAAGATCAGGTGAATCTTGCAGAAACTTGACTGGATTGTGACGAACTGGGCGCTGTCTCACGGTAGGAATCATTTGGTGGATATTCTTTTCCCATGCGTTTACGAGGAGACCGTCATTTTAATGCCATTTCCAAAACGAGAAGCCAACTTCAAGGCAGCCGTTCTGCCATACGCTGTAGAGGTATGTCCATAAGAATACAATTTCGGTCTCATACTCTTCATACGTTTTCACTGTTATTTAGCACAGATGTATATTTTGATGAACTATCTTCGTTATAGGTTTGGGCATGTATCGTTTCAACTATGACAGTCACGATTCTATCGCTGGTATGGCTAGCGCGAGGGAAAAGAGGCATCTACCGCAGTAAACGCGTAGATCCATTTCTCTCTTTCCGTGGATCCACCATGTACGTCATCGGAGTTGCCACAAACCAAGGTATGACTATTAGCACACCAACCTAACAAGAGGGTCCTCTGCAGGCTGTTTCCATAATTTCCAAATCGATGCGTATCTACTACCTATTAACAGTTAGTAAGTTACACTTGTTGTGAACACGTCCAAGCTTGTTTATAAGCTGTGTTGTGACACTTGGTTGAGAAACCGGATACTAGGCCCAAAGTTTTGGATCCTTCAGAGAACCCCTGTTAATTGTCCAAGACTGTACGACTCAGCCAAAACCTGTTGATGGAAAAGGTGCCAGCTGTTTCTCAAAGGCACGGTCGACCAGGCTGTTAGCCGGTGTTTGGTGCCTTGCTGCCCTTGTCTTGGTCAACGCGTACAGCAGCTGCTTGATCACCTACATGACCATTCCCAACATTTCTCCACTTGTCCATAGAATTGAGGACATCGCCAATCGAAGCGAGCCCCAGATTCTGACGCGTGCTAATGCTTACCTGCGTGCTTTGTTCGAGGTAAGCACTGTAAGTTTAACACATACTAACTTGTACGTACAGTCGAAGGCGAAAAAATGACCTAGACCGCACATTCGTATGGTTTTGTCTATATACTGAAGCAAAGATACTTCAAGTTAGATAATGTGCATGATTATTAATAACGATCTTTGAACGCAGAGCAGCGCCATGTATCGACCATACTTCCATAATGCAATGAAGCGCCCGAATGAGTTCTGCGGTTCGACCTTTGAAGAGCTGGACAAGTGTTTGAATCTCGTGAGAAATGGTGGACACGTCATGGCTGTCGTATTTTCTAGAAATGACGACACAAAGAATAAGTCGTTTATGATGATATTATGGTCCTCGGTCTTGTAGGAGGATAACTTGGCTGCTATATTGCTACACAGGGATTTCAGTAAGTCTGGCTCTTGCCATTTAACCCAAGCTGAAGGAAGATTTGAACCCGGTTATTCGGCGACTATACTACCTTTAAACAGCCCACACGAGCTACGAAATCGGATTGATGTACTGTAAGTTTTAAATAATTATTGCTGCTGTAATCTTCAACAGGTTTACACCGTTAATTTGCCCACATCTTGGACAGTACGCTAGAAGCCGTCAGCTATGGCCTTGTCGACGAGTGGAAAAAGCGTTTCCAGCCAAGACGGAATCCATGCATTGATTACAGGAGTTCTAGCAGGGAGAGGAAGACTTTCTCCCTCAAGGATTTCACCAGCGCCTTTATTATATTTGGAGTAGGAACAACGTGCAGCCTTGCGGTATTCCTGTGTGAATTGTTTTGGGTCGTTAACCGTAAAGGAAAATCTTTACCTTTAAACGCATAGTGCAGCGTAGTCATAGCAGTCAGCTTGGGATGGACACGGATAAACTGATTTATGTAAAGCCGTAACGTCATTGCATGTAACCAAACTGCTGTTCACCGAATGAAAACTACTCTATCAGTTATATACGTTAATAAGCGTTAACAGCTTGCATTCATTATGAATCCGCTTTTGCTTTTACCAGCATTTACTACACATTAACTTTTGTTACACAGGTAATCGAGTACATGTAAATGTTACGGATTAGGAACAAAACCTGTGTTTGATGTAAACATATTATCGGTTCGTTCATTTATAACAAACCTAAGAGATGTCAGCAATGATTTTATACGTAGACAGTGTTAGTAGTATCAGACCTGGTTTTAGTGGAACTGTACTACCTCTGAACAGCCCACATGAGCTTCGCAATCGGATCGACGTGCTGTAAGTCCGTGATAGTGTAACTTTGTATTGATGTTGGGTATGAGTAACACAACTGACACCACTCGCTATTAGTACGCTGGAAGCTATAAGCTACGGTCTAGTCGATGTCTGGAAAAAAAGATTCGAGCTTATTTATGTGTAGTCATAATCACACATCCAACGCTCGGTATTTAATAAAATTATCCTAAATTTAGCACAACGGATACAATAAACGGGAAAAATGCGTTAAAGGTACGCTGTCGCTGAATGTACCATACTCCAGTCTGCTTAGCTTTATTATAAAATCAAATATGAAGAAGGAACTTACGATTTGGTTGTATAGTCGGTATAACTACCAGCTAGGAAGTGAGTGTCCAGTATATTTCATTATTTGTTGGATTAGCACTCTTCCCTAGGTTACCAGTAACTGTTTTGCTCCCGTTGCTCCTTAAACTTTGCCACGTAATATTCAACCTGTTATAATACGGATACTGGAAATACGCTTGTATAAATCCCTATATAGTTAATTGATTAACTAGTCGGTGTAACTAGTACAATCAACCAAGCAGGGGACAGCGAGAAACTTGAATATCACTCGATAGATGACACAAATTAAGTTTTATGCAGTGCGTTTAATTTATTAACTTGCTGCAAGTCGTACAGCTGAAGTGATTACCAAGGAAAAACCATAATTATTACAAGCAGGGCTAAACGTACTACGTTATTCGCATATAATGCTCCTTGCGTACATGACGAATCTAAGGAGATCCCATTAGGTTTGGATCTCTTCATCTTCCAATCTGTAGCTCAGCATAACATTCCCCGTTGACGGAGAAATGGGATTCTTCTTAGCCCGCTTGTGAGCAACTCTTTCGCCTATGAAGACCACGGCTGCTAAAAGATAGCCCACAAAAAGCATAACGAACGGTCCGTAGAAGCTGCTTAACATCAGTTTTTTAGCCTTGCTGGTACTGGCTCTATGCAGCTCGCATTCCGGTACTTTCGGTTGATACTTCCTCCGCCAGAGTGGCTGAAATCCCATAGCGTTGGCCCAGATCATTCTATACAGTCGGATCAATACTTGATGTTTATCCTTTTTGATGAATTTACGTCAATTACCCTTTGTTAATGTTGCTGAAGAAAGTGCTGTTTTTGGGCAGCAAGAAAACCGGATTGAATTCAAGGAACCTTTTAGCGACGCTAGTAGCCACGCAGTTACCATTCTCCTTGAACGTTTGCCGGATAAACCTGTCTCCTGCAGACCCTTCCTGTTATAATTTCCCAGTGGGTAATGGAAATACCGAACTGGATATTTTGGTTGCATACCATGAAACAAGTACCCTTCCGCTCGGCTACGACTTGCAGACAATCTTCAAGGCTCGGTAGTATACGTTCGGGTTTGTCAAGAAGAACCTGGCCCAAGACCTTCTTAGCACCCATCGTTGATGCCTGTATTTATATGTATGTATATTCAAATCTGTGATCTTACTGTTAATAGTATGAAGATTACCACGAATGTGAAAATGACGTACGAGTTCTGATAACTGTAAAACTTGATATCAGGTTTCATGGCAAGTTCTTCAAGTGAATTCACAAGAGGTTCACGGCTGATCGTAGTCATGTAAGACGTGAGCAAACCGTTGTAGCCATTGACAAGCACTACGGATGTCAGGCACCAGGTTGTACCCAAGGTGATTAATGCCTTGCCCTTAAAGTCCCAGCAGCCACCTATATCCAACACGGACAGGTAAAATGGCTTTCAATGCTGTGGTATCTTGTTGTGCAGTAATATTTCATCTTATTTTGCAGCTAAAGTGGCTATTATGTATATACCTTGACCGCTCATGACTGCAAGAAGGTACAGAAGTATCGTCCCGTAACTAAAGCTCCTCTGCTTTCTCTCTTTTGCTGGGCTTGCTGTAGTGTTCTGTAGTTTCCAGATGACACAGGCAACAACCATGAAGGACACGACTAGTAAAGCCCAAACCTAAAACATCTTACTTATAGCTCATGTGTTGCTTAATAGAATGTTCTTTATGGTACCACTGAGGTGAACGGTTTTAAAAAAGACCATATCGAGATACTCTCTTCTGGATAAGGAATGTACAGGGAAAAGTGTGTCTGCGTCCATGGGAAAGTCATCTCCGCGTACGGAATGTAGGTGAAGCGTGCTCCGAATGCTCCAATCGCCAAATCAGCCACCTTTAATCGACACTGGATTAACTATATACCCTATAATTTTATCGCTGCAAGCTTAAAGGCAGCGAACAGTAATAAAGCACGGTAGAAGATGTAGATCACCGAATACCATCAGTAATATCGATACTCTAGCAGAAGGCACAGCTGTCTTATGGTTATAGAAGACATAATTGGCAACATCACGAAGCACATTAATTGACTCACATCTTGGGTAATATCGCCCATCATACCATCCCAAGATCCATTCTTGAAGGCGCCTATAGGGAAATACTCCTTGATTCGACGATAGAATTTCGCAATCGTGTACCTAGAACAATACCCTTGTCATCGCTTCTGTTGCCCTGCATGCGAATCTAAGAGCCAGCAAAACTACCGCGACCCGTTAATTTGCCGTTTTAGTTCTAGTTTAGTTAGATGGATAGATATGGGCATATAGGAAGAGGATTAGACGACATACTTACGGATAATGGAACCTTTGCGACAGCCAGTTAAGGTAGTTGACGCCCATTCCTTCCATTTTGATCAACTCGCCTTCAGTATTGAACTGAAGGCCTTCAGCCACAACAGGGTACTAACAGCGGTACTAAATAATCAGTGGTATTCTTCCAAGTAGGAGAAGTACGAATTTTACCTCGGCAATTGTAACACGGAGCCTTTTTTCGCTAGGTGAATCCTTGCCGATGAGCTCTGTGACCTGAAGCAGAACGGCGAAAACCAATCCGGAAATATGCATGCTTTACTTTTTCTTGACCAGGAATTCCACTCTGAAAGGCTTGCTAGAACTGACTGAGGTAAAGTCTCTAGGCAAATGTCCCTTTTTATACGCACTGATGAGAAAGTAGCAGAGTGTTGCAGAACAGGAAAAACAAAACCAATGAGGGGAATCGCCATTAGGAGTGTATCTGTGAAAAGGTCAGTACTTGACAGGCGAAGGGCTAGTAAAACAGTGAACATGTCAGTCTCTACCAGTACCGTGAAATATATATTATCGCCTTGCATAGTTTTAACCTCTATACCAACGCCAAGTGACAGTCATGGGTAACCGAGGTACTACTTTGGTTTTGCGTGTAGATGAGCAAAAATTTCTCCTATACAAGTTACAACAGCCGTAACATATCCTGCGAAAAGCATCACAAACGGCCCGCAAGAAGTTGCCGGGCATTAATTTCTTCGCCTTGCTGCATTTGGTCCTGTTCAGTTGGCACTCGGAAACTTCCGGACGGTAGTCTTCATTCTCGTGCCAGAGCGGCTGAAATCACATAACGGCGACCCAGATCAAAGTAAAACCAAATGTTTATCGTTCTTATTACTTAATTGCTCCTATGCGTTTACTCTGATTACCCTTAATTAATATTGCGGATAAGAAAGTAACCGTCTTTGCGCAGCAAGGAAACAGGATTGAACTCGAGGAACCTTACAACGACACTAGTATTTTTGGAACCTTTTCTCGATAAGTATGTCTCCTGCCGAGCTTTCCTGTTTTAGAAGGCCTGTACAATAAGAAACCATGCCATCGGTGCCTACGGAGAACCATTCGTCGAGTCTGTGACATTAGAGACTCACCATGACTCAATTGTGTCATGGGACGACTCAACCGTGATAGGTGAGTCGACTCGACTTTTGACGCTCTCTCTACGTCCGCGCTCGACTCGATCGGTATGAGTTGGGTTGACATTCTACACCCTCTTTTCAAATGCTAATTTCCCAGCTATTGAATAATTACAACAGTTGTGCTTTTCTTCATTTGATTGCAATACGCAGAAGATACTAAAATATAACTAACAAGGAAAATTCGTCAATGTATTCTTTGTCAACTGAATCTATCCGCAATCTATCCGTAATCCCTACAAGCTATCCAGATCAACGGTTAACGTTGGGGAATAAAGAAACCATGTAGCGTAGAGAAGAATGCCAGCAGAGTACATATTTGAGAAAGGTCTCGATTGACAGCAAACGACTATGGACCCAACGCATGATGCATAGGTAATGTAAGCCCAACCATCTTTAAACATTTAACTCTGGCTTTAAACCTGAGGGTTTTAACAAATGATACTTGTATACGATAAAAGGGACCCAAAACCTTGATTAAACTGCAGCGTGACAAACTGGCTCGGTTTACCATGTTGATGGGTCTAAACTGAACAAGGGAATTTTGCTTAAACAAGATGCAAACCAACGGCCTTGCAAGTTTTATAAGGTAATTTTTCAAGATAAAAGAGGTCGACGTAACCTTGTCCTTGGTAAAAAGACATTCTTGTGTAATAAATGAATTCGTGCAAATGCTTCAAGGAGCCCACGGAACCAAGAATTTCGAGATTTTCAAAGATTTTTTAAAAGATTTTTCCCGGCTTTTGTATGAAATTTTTTTTAGATTGTTTGAAATTTTTTTTTACGTATTTTCAGATGTTCGGGATATTGGGACTTTCGGGGATTCTTCTAAGATTTTCCTTCAGATTTTTGTGAGATTCTGGCTGAAGTGTTCGAGCATTTCCAGACTTGCGAATCCCTCGAAATACTCGATTGTGACGTGCAACACTGCTGTTTCTATGTGTATACGTCATCTTGTAATTCTTAAACGTTTCTTATTTCTGCTTGGCTATAGATCTAAAAAAAAAAAGTGACCACAGTGCGCTCCGAAACGAAAAACGCTTATCTCATAAAGAAGCTGGTTTTTTTAAGAAGAGATATTAAGATATAAACATGGATTATATGCTTATCTAAAGGCCGTACACAAGTCAAACAAACATGCTTTTACCTTCCTGGACTTCAAAGCCCTCATGAGTTACAGCTAAATTAGCTATTTGCAGTAACTTAGAGCTGCTTGTCTTGGCGTCAGTAACCTCTTAGGAAAAGGAGAACATCATCTCCCATACGTATTTAACGCACATGAACCGCCATTGCAAAAACCAGCAAGTCTACCAGCAGTTCAACCAATTTTGGTTCCAGTCTGGTTGCTTATGGAGGCAGGAACTATTGAGACCCAAATCTAGCAGGCAGACGGTCAGCAGTGGGTCGTTCAACAGGTTCTCAACCTGCTGTTTTTTGTATTGGGCCCCACTGACAAGATGGAACTGATCACCGACTTGGCGAAAACCTTAACACTATTAAAGCGATCGACACTTGCTTATCGACATTTGTTCAAGTCTCTGGAACACACTGTAGAGTGTAGTACCTGTGCAAAACTCGTACCTAAAATGCTGTTTTTCCAAGCACATGAGGGGCTAAACCGAATATTAGTCTTATTGTATCTCTATGATGCATCTGATATACGAGTTGCTTTGATGATTGGTATGTCGAGTGTACATAAAGTAATTCCATGTATTCAAAAGCAGTTCACTCACGGACTCTTTCTATTTCAGATACGTTTCGTGCTTCGGATCGCTGGTTGCTGTATAAGGAGCTCGTTGAGAACATCAATTCCTCATACCCAGCGGACTCGATTGCGTCATGGGGAATCCACTAATTCAAGAGTCGGCACCTTCTTTTGCCCTAAGGCTATTTTTACCTCAACTGAACTAAGCTAATCATTACCCGAAGAGGCACCACCCATGTTGGTGTTTTAAGCCCAGAAATGGTTTTGCTGCAAGGCTGGACGAGGAAGATCCCATAGCTTTCACCACGAATATCGAGCTCTTCTAAATGAATTAAGTTTAAGTTAATCTCTGTCGTATCTGCTCTTCCTCCTGGGAAGTGAGCATGGCAACAGTGGAACTAAGCATAAACAAACTTTAAAACCTCTAGCTTATGCTCCAGAGCAACGTCCAAAGTATCTCTTGAGTTCAGGATTCAGGGGAAATGAACTTTGCACCTAGTAACTAAGAATGTTCATCGCTGTACACGTGCAAAGTCCAATACACTTTATCAAGGTTAATCATCCGCACATTTCCTTGCCCTACACAGTTACGCAGTTCCTACTGTGTATACGTTTGAATTATCTACGGTTTGCGATCTAGTACTATCATTACTCATTTTGTATAGGAACCTAACTTTACTATGATCTGCTATAGTTCGAAACTAAAGAACAGCGTTATCCTGTCCCGACGAGAGCACCGTAGTTCATAAGCGGACAGCGTTCATTTCATCCAAAGTCCAAGTACAAACGGTCGCCTGTAACCTCTCAATGTTTCAGTTTCACTCAAAAACGTGAGAACGGAACGCGTGCAGTCCAAGGTTCTTTCCCTACACTTCACGTAACAAAGAGAAACTAGTCATAACCGCTCTTTTTGAATGGGATCACGTGGTCGGGTCTGCAACTTAAAAGTAAACCCATAACTTGATTTGCAAACGTTTCCGTTGTTTTTTTGAATCAAAAACATTATGTGCAATAATTTTTCATTACATCGCAGTCACGGAATAATTTCACGCACGACAGGTTATAAGCCCGCTTTGTTTACATCAGCCACGTTGTGCCCCCATAGTAAACACGCTTCGATCACGTGATGCGGTTCATACTGACCGGTTCTATAAATAGAAACTTGAAGTTTCATTTGCTTAATGCATATCAGACAATTATTGGAAAGTACTAGCTACCGTATTTACAATATGCCGTTCTAGTTCCAGGAATTCTCCAGCAAATGCCTGTCACGTACCGATCACGTGATCACTACCATTATAGTAACCCCGCCAAGTGCGACAAAAACAACTAGGGCGCACAACGTGCCAAAATCTGAGTAACACCATTCTTAATAAGAAGAAGTGACAGAATCCTTAAGAAATCCTGAAACCTTCAACCCAGGATTCATCAAGTTGCGGAGTCATGTTGAATCAATGAGTCATCTTGAGTCAGGGGTCATCAGTAAAATAGACCGATGTCAACCCCTCTGACAATTCCCGTTATTAACCTTTCTTTGTTGGGCTGCAGTAAAAACACGTGCAGAAAGGCACGTAGCAAACAGCGAGGGAGTCCACGTGACGCCCCCTTTTTGCAAATAACTGAGACGCTGATTGAGATAAAACACAAAACTAACCGGTTCCACAACATCCTTATTAAACCCAGGTCCGTGTATCCGTTGAACAGTAACCGTTTCTCCTCCTCATGGTCATTTTCTGATGCAATACGGTCACATCGGGAAGAAAGCGACAAATAAGAAGTAGAAAACACAGCTCGAGTGGTTATTTAAATTGTTCAGCAGAGCCGGAAGCCGCTATATTCGTTACAATGGAAATAATCTCGGAACATCTGCCACACAATGTTACGTAATATAATTCTGACTTGACAATAGAAAGTAGTCATGTTCAGTAACCGTTACGCAGCTATCCGGTTACTGAGGCATGAGTACTCGCTGCAGTGTCCTTGGCTTTGGTCGACTAAAAGAGACAAACAAACATTCTCACAATCTTCAGTATGGACGATAGTCGCCCAACTCGCGCATCTCCCAAATTATTCTGGCAGTTAAAGTATATTCGCCGACTGAAAAATGAACAACACGAAAACAGTTTGAAATTGCTGACATTTCAGTTTTTCTTCGTTTTACCTCTGAGATTTCCCCGGCCTCGCCTTCCTTGGGCCACTAACAATCAAAAGGTGGCATCAAACGATACCGAAATGGGTAGCAGTAGTACCTTGTTCAACGGTTCCATGCTACGGAGCTACCTGACGGAGAAACTTCAACTCATTGGTATTATCCCTTATCTTTAATTAATAACATTATAGTTACCTACAGATTCATCTTAAGTTTAATGTATTTTATTTAGAAAATAACTTCAGCTCGATCAAGAAGAGGTTTCTCGGCATTTTGTCAGCGCATCCGTGGTTGGAACAAGTGAAAATCCTGGTTGCCGATCGACCCATCACAGCCGGGATCGTTTGCATTACGTCGATTTGCGTTGCATTTCCATTGCTGGCATTTATCACCATGAGCGCCGCGGCGGTCATTTTGACATTCCTCGGTTTCATTTTCGTCGAAGGTAAATTGACACTTGTTAATCAGATTTTAAAGTCAAGGTTTCAATCCGACCTTAGCTACAGCAGTTTCAGCAAGTTTAATAAATAAATCTTCAATCTGAACTTGAACTTTTGGCCAAGTGCCAAACATGTGGCAACACTGCAAGCTTAACCGAAAGAGTTCCCGATAAGTATCGGAATCCGCACTCTTTAAATTAGTAAACATTATTTAAATTAATGCTTGGACGACTGAAGTCTTCCTAGTTGCTATGTGATTATATTGTTGCGTATTTAAAGCATATTTTTCAGCCATATTGATAAAAAAAGGAATTAGTATTCATGTTTAAGTAATCCTTTACATGTAGTAACCGTTTGCAACCGTAATCATGTTATGATTACAAAACCGGCTTAAGGTCTTCTACCTATGCCCTGTCAACATCTGCAAACGTTTCAGTGGCGCGCACGGAACCACGCCGTGTTTGCAAAATTTTGCCACAGGCTTGTTGCAAGCTGATTTTCGAGTAGAAAATGGAGTTAAAAATAAATGTCGCGCGCTACGTGTTAGGCGTCACGCTTGTTCCGTTCGTAGGTAAACATTTAAAACACGTGTTGTTTTGCTTATTTTCGCGCGCGTGTGTTTTTCGATCTTTCTCTAAAAAAAAACTAAAGGAAGTGGCGTAACAATGGCTAGCTTGGATTCCGGATTAATGAGTTTTGTCTTTTTCCAGGAACACTCTTAACTATCGGTACAATGTTTGCTGGAGCCCTCATGTTTGTTGCCGCCTGTGTTGCATTTCCCGTCGCTGCGTTTTTAGGCATTGCTTACCTCAGTCTCTCCTTTACCGTGCAGCTCTACAGCTCGGTCTGCGATACTCTTAAGCAGATCTTTGTAACCAAAGACATGAATGAGTATGTTGTTTAAAACCACAAGATGACAGATAAGTTTTAACGTTCACTTTCTTGTTTCCAGTGGCTATGACCATCGCGTACGCTACGTTTCCGGAGGTTCACTCTCCCCGACCCACCCCATGGTCCCCAGCTGCATAACGGACAGTGATTTGATATTGTCGAGGAGGATGGCGGCCATGAACGGTCAGGGTCAGCACATCAAGTACGAGTATTTTCCCGTCGGGATGCCCTTCCGCTGTGTCGCCAACAATGAGGAAACCATGTACACGACAAACATGGACACGGCTCAGTGCGGTTAAACCGACTCGTGGGAGGAATGTGGCGTCGGGGGCTTTTATCACATTTTAACAATTAGCCTAGCGAGTTAATTCTTGTCACGTTTCTCATCCATCGTTTGTTATCCTAGATATTCGCATCATCTCGTTTTGACAAACTGGTTCGCTTAGTTTCTGCGGTTAGCTTATATTTTTTACGGCGTGGTGATTCTTTATGGTATTTTCGTTTAATGCAAGTGATAAGATGAAAACAAAATAAAAAAAACGTTTTGCAGTACTGGTCGCGTGTTTTGTTTATATTCTGGAGCCAACACCTGGACGGGAAAAAATGGCAACTGTAACATCAACAAACACAAACTTGCACACGTGATAAATAAAAAATGCTAATCTTTGTTGAACAAACTTATTTCGGACTCTGGGACTTGACACGTCGCACACGCTGCGCATATATACCCCAAAGACCGACAAGCAAAACAATAAAAAGGGCAAGACCCAAGATGGTCCCGTAAAAAACACTCGTCGTGATGCAATCACCGGTGACCAGTGGTCTGATTGGAACGCTGGCCAGAGTTCGAGTCGCTGTAAAAGAAAGAGATCGGAATTCAGGATTTAGTCCTATTGGATAGCTTTCAAAGCAAGGCTCGAGTCTGATAGGCGGACATTTTTTCGAATAAACCAATAGGAAACAAGGAAGCTGAAGCTTACTAGCGGAATCCTCTTCCTCGCGCAGTAGGACCTCCAATGCGCGGATAAGAGTTAGTTGCTCCGGATGAATGTTTTTATTTTCTGCCAGGGTAGCGTTGACATCGATGGCTGCACGCCGCGAACGACTTCGAGGATTGTAGTTCTCCCTTTTAAGAAATAAAGCAATTATTATTAATTGAAATTAAATACAAGAATGTAATAAACACAAAATAAACACAATGACAAAAAGTTAAACTTACATGCAAGGTGGTAGAGGGTAGCACTTGCTGAAACATACTTGAATATCGCACTGGATCTGAACGCGGCTGGCCGTTGGGAACCGGAAGGCCTGGAGGGGATAGAAATTTAGAATTTGATGTGATATTTTAAAATCTTATAACTGATATAGTTTTCTTAGCATAAGGCATTTTTAAAAGTTATGATGGTTAAATCAGCAGGTAGCAGACTTCCGTTTAGCCATAACCCTCAATGTAGAACAATAACAATATATAAACATAACATTTTAAACAGATTAAGCAAAACTGTTGTATATTGTGAAAGGTTATCCATATATTTAAACCAAGAATTTTACCGGTATTTTAATTTTTTTAAAGTAGATTCATAAGTAATATATTAGGAAAATAGCCTTCAAACGAATCGTCTTATTTACCTGAAAGTAAACCCACTGAGTCAGAGTTAGTTGATCGGGGAACTCCTGCTTCTCCTTTTGAAAATGGCCGAAGAGTTTAGGTTTGACCGAGCAAGCGTTCTCGATCACCGTTATCTGATTCATGACGGGGCGACTGGGAGCGGGTTTGGTCGGGTCGACCCACGTGATGGCCTTCTTCTCAGAACTGCCTGAACATGTGCAAGGCTAGCTATCAACTATTAGAAAACAAGTGGAAGTAAAAGAACTTGCCGTCTGAAGCCCAGCAACTCAACACATTCGAATCAAACCAGAACGCGGGATCAGCGATCGTGAAGACCAATGTTAGAGTTTCCCCAAGGAAGACGGGACCCTCCAGAGGTCGTGCTCGTGGACCTTCGCCTCTTTGAATCTCCATCCACATTCGAGGACCTTAAAGTAATAAAAATTAGCTTACGTTCATAACAAATTGACTCTCACTCCTTGGTAGATGCTGTCGTGTATGACGTTACCTGGATGAGTTGCAAACTTGGACACTATGTTCTTATCCAGGACGCTGTCGAGGTTGAATTTAATCGTCCGGTTGTAATCCTCGGGTCTGTCGCAGCGGACCACGACGCTCGTGTCGTACTCTTGGACCAGATCGGGTTCCCACTGGAGCATCAGGCGGTGCTGAAACGAAAGGTAACGTAATATTCAGGTTTAAATTAATTCTGTGAAAACATTTACCTCAATGACAGGGTCAATGAGCTGCGACCAACCCGGTTTCCTCGGCGGTGGTGGTGCCCCGCACATGTCGTGGCTGAGCGTCAGTCGAATCTCCGTCTCTCCCTTACCGGCAAAGAGGATGCACTTGTCAAAGTTGTTGTACGGGTAAATATAACCCATGAATGGTGCGGACAACCTGAAATTGAATGTTCTGGTTTGTAGCATGTGATTTAGTTATAAATTGGGTAATTGAACTTGCTTGAAATAAATATCCATGTAGGTCTTCTGGCACTCGATCTGCGTATCAAGGACTCGTAGCGGAGGAAGACCCGGAGCTCCTCCCATGCCCCCGTGAAAGGCAGTTCCTCCCGGACCAAAAGCAGAAGCTCCCCCTCCTATGTAATCCGGCATCGCTGGAGGCTGTAGCTGGATTGGCGGAGGCACTCCTCCATATTGTGGTAAAGCCTGTCAGAAACTCTTATCGTGACCTGTTTGTCGTTAACATTTCCCCGTCTCGAAAAGAATACCTGTGGTGGCATTCCACCAATTGGTGGCATGCCGCCCATTGGTGGTGGCGGCAGACCTCCATAATCTGGCGGAGGTCTGATTGCACCTCCAGGTGGCATCATGAAGCGAGGAGGAACGTTCATCCGGCCGTCAACGGTTTCATTGTCGTTCGAGTAACCGTCTCTGGCACTCTTGTCGCCCGCTGCAAGTCGGCTGGCGGAATCGGGCTCGGGACTGTTGGAAGTGACGGCCGCACCTCGGTTGACATGGGTCCATGTTGACAATAGTACTAAAACAATCTGAACCAAACATATATTTACACATGGAGTAGTGTTTTCATTTTTTTAAAAATAACTCTGGTGGATCAAAATAATCTAGATTTAAAAGTAATTGATGTAAAAACTAGATGGTGGATCTGGCTTGTGATGTTAAGTTTGACGTCATCGCGAATTTCTTCGTGTCGATTTAACTAACCTCCGATCACAGCCCATATTGGTATGTCTTAATCTTAATTATCGATATAATTACTAATACAAATGTATTCGTTGCCATAAAGTATTACATCTTCTAGGATTGTTTATCTCATTAACTAACCATACTCTGGAATTCGACATATTGGTATCATTAACTATTGCTATCTAACCCAAATGACTCTTAAATTTACTTACGTAAAAGTTAATCATTGCAAACTGTTGATACGGATATTTACGGTTCGCTCCCAGCCAGAGTTTCAAGGTGACTGACAAGTTTATCAAAGTTTGAACCCTTGATGTCAACTTTGCAATTTCCTTTCAAGTTTTATAAAGAAAGAACGAATGGGGAAAAGGGGCTCTTGATCGGGTTATTCAAATGAGAACCAACTCAGCACTTTGTGAAGGTAGCCTATAAATCTTTCTCTTGTTTATTCGCAGGGGTTTTGGCAAAAGGAATTTTATTTATACGCGCCCGGTTCTATGCATAAACCAGTCACTCGGTCGAAATGATGACTCCGAACAGGTTCTGCTTGCTAACGGTAATCAAATTCACCTGTGCTAAAATTTTACTTCTGTTCTCGTTATCTTTTCAATTTTAAATTTCGTTGTTATTTTTATTAAATCTTGTTTTGAATTTTTGCTTACTTTCATTAAGAAACGGTTTTAACTAAAATTTCAATTTAATCCAAACTGAGCAATTAGAATAAATTTTAATAAATAATTGATTAGTAATTAAGGTCATATTAGGTAATGTAATAACAATTCATGAATTTGTTTTTTATTAAATAGGTGGCCCTGTTGGCCTTGCTGGGTCTAGTGGAGTGCTCTGGCGGAAAACCGGATGTTTTTGACTTGAACAGCGAGTTGGGCAATGATGGCGAAGGCGATATGGAAGAAAAAGGCGTAGGCTTGTATAGATCGCCAACCGGGCATCCCATGCGCAACAAGGCTTTCTACATTGCACCGAGTAGGATACCTTTACATTCACTTTACAGTTATTCTTACCCTAATATACTACGGCTTGTGATTGAGCAGTTGTGCGATCTCAGTTCCAAGATACCTGTGTATTATGTAATTCTAAAGTGAATTGGTATAATGTTGTCGGTTGAAATCGTTTACAGGATTGCCTATTTACCCGACACCTTATTTCGGATACGGCGCCGGATTGGGTTACGGCTACGATGGCGGCTACATGGGTAAACGCCTGTCCTTTGAATCACAATTCCAAGATTGAATTAATCATTTTATCTGAATGTCTTTTTCTACTTTCCTATCGTGAAGGCGGTTATGGATACGGCTTTCCAAACTATGGCAATCTGGGCTACGGAGGCGGAAATTACGGTATGCTGTAATTTACTTTTTATAGCGGTACTTTGAAGATAGTCGTAAAAGTTGATCCCAAGTAAATGTATCACCGGTGGGTATGGCAATTTTGGATTAACTTATTGATTTAGTTCGCTTCTGTTTAAGTTTAGTCTTGTCCTGTCCTAGTCTTGTCCTGTCCTAGTCTTGTCCTGTCCTAGTCTTGTCCTGTCCTAGTCTTGTCCTGTCCTAGTCTTGTCCTGTCCTAGTCTTGTCCTGTCCTAGTCTTGTCCTGTCCTAGTCTTGTCCTGTCCTAGTCTTCTCCTGGTTCTATTCTGTATACATAAGTAATACGGAAGATGCTTGGTTGAAGAGATATTTATTTGGTTTATTTAGGAGGATATGGCAACCCTGGATATGGCGGCGGTTATGGGTTCTACTAGGCGCAGTCCTTACTGAATCACGTGCTTAATCCATTGTTATTGTTGTGTTTTTCACTTGTAAGCTTGTACTCCCCCTTGCAAATCAAAATAAACCAATCAAGAAGTATTACTTCATCGTATTTTTTATTAATCACATTAATTACACAAAATTAATTACAAATCTTCGCAGTACTATCATAAAAAAAGAAAGATCAGGTTTTTGTTGAATTAGAAAAAAGGGAGGACTGAATTCGCGGTGAGATGTTTTTTTCTTTTCACAGAAGCATTTTGACAAATTCTGAAATAAATTTTATTTAGATTGATTACTTGAAATGACAATGATTTAACGAAAGGTTACCTTCGTAGTTAATTTTGCCATCTTTATCGACATCAGCCAATTTGATCATCTCGTTGAGACCGGCGTCTGTGACGGCCTCTCCGATTAATTCCATGGCTAAGCGTAATTCGTCCTGATTTATTTTGTATTGGAAATGAGAAGTGTTGTAAGACACTTTGTAAGTTGTTTAGCGAGCGTTAAATTCCGCTGCTTACTTTTGTAATGAAACCGTTCTTATCTTTGTCGAACACTCGGAAGGCTGCCAGTAAATCTTCTGTTACTTCGTCGGCGCAATTTGTACTGTCCTGGCTTAACGCTTGCATCCTGCTCACCCATTGATAGAATTCGCTCTCGTTCATTAACGTACTGCCTGTAAATGAAATCGAAAATTTAACTTGCAGCTCCAAATAATTTTTTTCATTGTTCAATTGTAATTAATTTATTTGACGAAAAAGAAGGGACTGTATAAAGAAATATTAACGTGTGGAAACGTCGCACGCGTGTTTATTTACAGTCGTGAAAGGAAAGCACGAGACGGTTCTAGCCACTTCTAGCCTTCGCACTTGCCCGACTATTTCAACAACAACAGGCAAATAAGTGGCAAAATGTCTATTTATAACAGAAATACCGGCGTCTGGCCGAGCTTTTCATGTTATTTTGAAAATTGAAACTGAAATATCCCAACTGTCTTATACGCGCATATGTTGAATCGTAAAGCGGTTATGGCTTTTACCGTGCAGTTCTGGCTTTGCTGCTTCCTAGTTTAAGTTGTAAATTGAATAACCTGATTTGCTGGCCTGACGCACTAAATTGAAGACGACTTCCTCGCGAATGACGATCCCTAGCCGGGCCAACATGGATTGGATCTCGGCGGCTGTAATGCGTCCGTCTTGATCAGCGTCCAGCATAATGAAGGCCGTCCTAAGTTCTGCAAAAGGTTCATTGATGTGATGCTAAGGTACATGTGTAGCGTTTAACTTGGCTTTAAGTACGGAGAAGTTAATGGGTTCGTTACATCTAACCAGAGGCCAGATCAAGGGGTCCGTAATGAACAGCGTCAACACTACTGTCATCAGTTCTGAAATATCTAAAGTTTGGCACGTATAAATACATATAGCATTACTTTCCTGGTTTTGATTTGCCGTTAGGGAATGCAAATGGTCTATCGCGTATAGCCTTAGGGCATAAACGG
Source organism: Leptestheria dahalacensis (assembly GCA_022114935.1). Classification (NCBI taxonomy): domain Eukaryota; kingdom Metazoa; phylum Arthropoda; class Branchiopoda; order Diplostraca; family Leptestheriidae; genus Leptestheria; species Leptestheria dahalacensis. The sequence continues at coordinate 58,820 of JAIQCU010000078.1, forward strand.
AGCCAGGATACTGGCATTGTAACACAAGGATCCTAGGCTTTAAGCTGACCTTGGGGAATAAGTTAATCGTACATCGCCATGGCCGTTGAGCAAATTAGAAGCTAGTCTTTCGTAATGATCAGTACCACTGTTACAGTCATCAGATTTGAAGCGTGTGAAAGTTCGATACTGTACTCGCATTTTAGTATCATTACCATACCAGGAATCCTGTCTGATTTACCCTTAGGGAAAACGGGTTGAACTCTCATGCGTGTAGCCTCAGGGTTCAACCAAATCGAAAGATCCTCACATTAAAGGCGCTTGGAGTTTGATACTGTACTGCATTTGAGTACCATTTGGATCCTAGCTTGATCTCGTCCTTAGAGAGTTCTAGTTTCTCACCCCAAAGATAGCTTTTTGCAGATCCTTTTAGGTTATAAAATGACTCTTCACGCACACAGCCGCAGGGCAGTAGCAAAGCCAGGGTTTTCCCTATGGCCTGGCATCATAAATGAGCTTCCTAGGTTCGAGCATTTCGAGTGTTTACACCTAGCTTGCAGTTGCGTAACGGTAAATCTAGCTTTAGATTTTGCCCTAGGAAAGTGGTTCGGGGTTAGACTTGCATAGAATACCACAGCAGCATAACTAAGCTCTAGTTTGGTTACGACGACGTAGTTTTACAAAGCATTAGGTTTATTACGTAATGTCTACCTTGTAAATCAGCATCCTTGGGAGTAACCGCCGACATGATGACGCTTTTCACTCAACGTTGCGTGCTGCAACAGGCCAGCAGCGACTTATTGCTGTTCAACTAAGTTTAAGATTGACTTGAAGGAAAACCACAGAGGAAGAGACACAGAAACGAATTGACAGCGGTCCTGCCTGAAGGACGACTAAAAATACAGAGGCTCTTTTGGGTTGCCCTCCTCTCGGGTCGGGCATTTTACCCCAACAAGCTGAGAGAGCTACGTACACACGCTGCCAAAAATAAACTCTTTTTTTTCCATGTCTTTTCCGCTCCTCTCAACATCCCTCGGAAATTTCCTTTTTTTGCTACCTCTCTCTTATCGGTCTTTGAAGACTGTCAGATCTCGCTGCTCTTTACTTGACTCAGTTCCCTGCCCTTCAGTTTCCAAGTAATGAATCACTCGACAAACACTCGTAGACAACGGGGTAGTTTTGGATTAGCTGGTATATCTAAGGATGTCGTCTTTTAAGACTATACAGATATGTCCGTGCGAGAAGAGTGTGTAGCATCACGTGCTTTACATTTGTCATTTGCTCAGTGTCGGGTGAGATTAAACTGGCAGCGGGCCCGCGGAACCCGCAAACTAATAATAAATACTTCACAAAAGAAAACTTGGTAGCGTTTTGAAAGAGTTACCATTTTGTCCTTTTTTCTTCAAGAAGGTGCGTCGTGTCTTGCACGTCGAACGCTGCGGCGCCACTGAAAATGATCTGCAAGCAGTCGACTTATGTGCACTAAAACTGAAATTGAACTGGTCTAAAGTCACGTGGCCTTGTTTATTACCGAGCACGTGTCCTTCTGTAATGGGGAAATACGATAAAACTGCTCAAGTGAACAAGAAATAACGAGCGTTTTTATGGCCCATCTCTGGCACAAAGAAAAAGAGAACGGGAGAAAAAAATGATGGAGGGGGGCTTCATTAGAAACTAATTGTATTTCTATGCGTTTATAGTTATATCACACAAATACAAAGTCATAAAGGTAACATGAATTCAGGTTCCATTTTATAATGATTCAATCTTCGTCGGAAGACAAGTCGCTGCCATCACTAAGGAAGCCTCCATCGGAACTGGAAGAAGTGTCGCTAAAGACATCCTCGTCGCCGTCTTCGTCATCCGACCAGTGAGATAACATGTCGCAGTGGTCGTGCAAGCTCTCCATATCGAGAAATTCCTTGTTGCAGATGCTGCAGCTGCATAGAAAAACAATCCATATAAGGAGACAATGTATCATGTCAGCCTTTTTTATTATTATTTTCCATGACTACGTTCCGGTTGAAATTTAACGTCATCTGAGGTCTCGTGTTCGATGACACGTAGTCGTGTCGCACGTCGAAGAATGCTGTAGGTTCCACAGAGCAAGCTGGCAATGAATACTGAGCTTGGGTTTTGAATCGAGTCATCTGTATGCAATGGGTGCTTAACATGTCTTACTCTCTAGCAGTTGTTTGGTTTGGTATCATAAACTTAAGGAATATTTTGAGTATCTCGAAATTAGAGCGTAAGTAGGTGGATAGACGACTGAATGGGAGAGTCTGATAGACAGATAGGTATACAGTAATATAGGCAGTTAGGTATAATTGGTCGACAGACAGTAAATACATGTAGGTAGGTTTTCCAAAGATATAAAGGGAGCTACGAGGTACAGTTTTATTCACTACAGTTGACTTTTTCGGTCAGATCAGCAGATTCTATTATTCATTCGAACTAAAATTGCCCAACAAAGATCCAAGCAACCAAACATTTCTTTAGGCGACTTGCTCGTAACTCAATCAAAACTAAGCAGTAGAAAAGTTTGCTTGATATGCATTTCAAGAGCAAAACAGCCGTGTTGTCAGAAAAGAAAACAACTTCTCTTCTACGCCGCAAGGTTTACTTTTTGAAACCAACAAAGCCTGATGTTATCGAGATTGACAGAGGTAGAGCAAGAGCACGGCTTTTTCAACTGAATAATTCGACTGTAAACAAAGTCACGTGGTTTGTAGCACGCCATCTAGCAGCTAATTTGTCAACTAGGGTCAGAAGCCTACTTACCCAAAGTGGCATGATCTTCGTCTATGTTCGTCAAGTAGCTTGCGAGTGTTGAACGAAGATTCGCAAGTGACGCAAGTGTATGTTAACCCTGTTATGTGGAATACAAAGTTTTACTAAGTTTATATATTGGATAGTCTGGCTTGGTGAAAACGAAACCTGTAGCCGGTTCAGCTATCGATTGTTCACTTTGGGTGAAATTTCTATTCAAGTGATGGTTGGAACTTTTTAAGATCTCTCTCACAAAAGAACTGCTAATGTCCCCAGAGCGTCTACGAGTGGCGAAAATCTTGGACCACCACGACTCGGGTTCTTTGAATAGCTGCTTGGGAGAATATGCTTTCCCTGAAAAAAAAAGAAAAAGAAAAAGTGCGTCGAACTATATCCTCTTTGTGCTAAGAGCTTAAAGGGTAATATGGGACTGCTAATGGAAGGATTAGTCGGTAATAGAAACCTTGATTGCGTGCAAATGAAGACTCATTAGCGTTAATGAAGGATGTCGAAGCGAACTGGCAACTGCGGATGTTTTCATTAGCTGCCGACATGATGTCGAAAACGTGGCCGTTGCGCCTCTTTCCGCCCGCGGACATTGGCGTCATCGATTGCACCTCTCTGTTTACCTAGAAACAAAGCAAGAAGCATTTTTTTTATAGACAAGAGTCCAGATGCTCTAGGTTCGGGCTTTGATCTTGCTCCTTGAAACTGGTTTGAATAGTTTCCACTGAAGATGCTCTTTACATGAACGCAGGACAAAACCTTAATAGGGAGCCATTGTGCTGAACCCTAGCTCGACTGACGTTATATCAGATAAATAGCCTGTTTGTACCTTAAACCACAATGCTGCTACACACCAGGACAACTTCAGCTAATAGCGTCGCCCATTGCACTTGCCTATTTACCTAGAAATAAATCAAAGTGCCTATATATTAGCCATAGGGCGCATACGGTTTTAAAGGCAGGAGCTCCGCTGCTCGGTCGCTCTATGTTCAGGCTTTGATACTGCCCTTTGAATAGTTGAATAGATTGGTTTGTGTTAATTTTTCTTAATTCCCCTTTTCATAGTCTCAGCAGGACAAAACCCTAACCAGGGGCCAATCTGTTGAACCCTTAGCTTTATTGACGCCTCAGATAAATAGCCTGTCTGTACCTTCGTCACAATGTAGCTACATGGCAGGACTATCTTCAGCTAATGAGCCGGGGAATAAACTGGTCCTGGTACCGCGAGCTGCGCCCATAAAAGATACGTAATGTCTGCCTGGCTTGCGGGATTGCATTTACCGCTACTGAATGGAATGGGTAATAACTGTGTCGCTTGCACAATGAGACGTTAAAACGTCTCTGGAAAAGGGGTTTATTCAGCGAACATGTGGTCTGTATGCATTTCAGACCGAGCCTAACCGAGTTCATTCCCTTTGTGAAGGAATACGCCCTTGTTAAGGCCTTCACCATTGTTTGGTCGCTGCATTTTTCATGAGAGACCAGCCTGTGACAATTCGAGCCTGATTCGCGTGGGTTTTTGGCTGTCACTGATTTAGTGCAAAGTTTTTCGGCACCTTTGGCTGCACTCTGGGAAAGTTCAGCTGAGGTGCGTTTTACAAGAAGCATTAAATTCTTCCACAACTTTGAAACATGAAGTTTGTCTCGGAACGTTGGGGAGCATAATCAATAATTGCTACCTGCAATTCTCCAGAGTAATCAAATAGGATTGAACTCGGGAGATAAAGGAAAGATTCGGAATGCAGTATTTGTACAGTACACGTGTTTTACGGTGCAAGGGTCTCGATATTTTTTGTCAGACAGTACATATCAAACTAGGGAAGAAAAGAAAAGCCCTGCTCGGTTTAAAAGGTTCTGCGACGCTCGCTCAGTTCAGTGTAATTGAATTTTTTGTTTTCTTTTCGGAATGAACATTTTTTGTCTTCGGTGGTTTATTGATCAACGTTGCATCGCTGAAAGGCTTTAGTCCCGGCTAAATCCTTCCCAAATGATTAATAACAGTCGTGTGCTCGAGTTTTGCGGCCCGGCGAAAGGCTGCACGTTTGACGAATAGCAGGTCATGGACAACGGAGAGCAATTCACAGATTAAAGTGCGGCGTTTGCTACATACCTACCCTAGGGAGACCTACCGTGAGAGGTATGACGTGCGGGGGACAGCTCCTTTGAAGTCTTCGGTAAATTTGTAAGCAGCTCTGGTTGAGCGCCTGCAACGAACCGATCATTTGTGGGAGCAGCTGCTGCAATGAAGGACATCCACGTGCTCCGCCGGAATCCAAATTGCGTTGGCAGCCATCCCTTCTGGACAGCGCCATCGTCGCCCCGGTGTTCCTAATCTGCACACCGTGGGAATACGAGAAACAAGAAATCAGAAAAAACGAGAAAAAAGAAGAAAGAATTAGGAACGAGGAATGAGGAGCAAATTCAATTAGGGCTCCTGGCTTCTCTTTCCTCTTGCCTTATCCAAGCGATTCAGTGGCATACCGACGCAAGATTACACTGTGGAAAAGGGAAAGAGAGAAAAAGGAAAATCCTCACAATCATTCGCCAGATGAGAGATCCAACACATACCTCAAGTTCTGGGTAACAAAGTTCTCAAACACCTTCATCAGTAAAGAAGCAAGTAATCAGGCGAAAACCGCGCAGTAACTATAATGAAACTTCTCACTTTTTGTTCGATGACGATAACCCTTTTTGGTTCGTTCGAACGGTCGACACGCTACTAATGAAGTTATCTTTTCAGCAAATACAAACGGACGGGCCAGACTTCATAGTCTCTGCAAGCGTTGGCGTGAAATGTTTCTTGAAAGGAAATAAATTGCCCAGTCTTGTACGAAGCACCACGAAACAAAAAAAGGAAAGTTGCTACAAGATAGGTACACTTGTTCTGACCAGGGCTCGCCATAAACCAGGCAAAAGTGCGAAAGACACTTGAGCGTGACACTTGATTTTCTTCGAGCATATCCATTACTTTGCAAGTACAGTCCATTCCCCCGTGAAAAACCAACAACCCTTGACATTTAAACTGATTCGAATCAGTAAATACAGTCGGTCATATTTTCTCTCACCATAAAGAAATCCATTCTTTAGGCTTTGGACTGTGGTTAATGTCAATGTCAAAGAGAAACCGCTTTTGTTGACAGAAGAAAGACGATCCTAGGGGGAAAGAATCTTGAATAGGAAATCCTTTTGTGGCCATGGTCGATCCTGCAGGATCATTTCGGCAGCACAACATGAGAAAAGTATCACGGAAGATTGGCTCTCACTTCAAATATTGAATGTTTGCAGGAGGAAAGGAATACCGTTCTTCTTTCTCGACTATCTTTCCCAAAACGATGGCCGCATACAGAAGAATAGACAGCAACAAACAAACAAACAACACTCGAAAAGCCTGGTAGGGGGGCTTTATTGAAACTGCGCCGATCTTCCCACGGCCAAACGACTCAGACAAGCAGAAAAAAAACACAGCTAACCAAACCAAAAGAACGGCTTATCAGAGGGAAAACCCCCCACCGTACGGATGTGTTTCTTCGGGCTCGAGATTAGTCTATGACCGGAAATGGGCCATCGAGGTGGCAGTCTGAGATAACTGCCAGTCTCCGTTCAATCTCGCTAGGATTGTGGGATTCATTGCTCTTATTTATATAGCTCGAGAGACCTAAATATCTTATGCAACAAAAAAAGGAAAGTGGACAACTACCTTACTTGTAAAGCTGCTTAAGAAGCGCAGTATTAGTTATTCGACTGTCTGCAAGATTTTACTGCCAAGCGAAGGTGTATCTTCCTGAAGCGTCAGAGTGTATCTACCGTAATAGATTTGTCTCTAGGGATTTGGCAACTGAGGCTTTATGTATAACAACTTTATTGGTATGCCGGGCTCTGGGTCCGCTTTTCACGGGCGACATGATACAATCCACGAGGATTCCCCAACAGAGATATACTCTCCCCTCCCCTATACCGCGATCCCAGCATCCGTTATTGTTCCCTCATGCAACGCAAACTTGCTAATTAAACTGCAAACTTGTGCGACTGTCCCATAAAGGTCAACAGAGTAACAGCAATAGGTTAAATCTCAAGTTAAAAGTAGTTTAGGTTCAAATGTAATACCTTTATGTGTCCTTGGCTGAAGGCCCGAAGGGAGATTTACAAAGTTGTTACGATCGTGGACGCAGTTGTTGAAGATGGTGTTGCCGCTCGGGGCTCAACAGCGAGTCTCAGCGTGCTGGAACATGGAGTTGTACTTTTCAAGAGCACAAAATCCCCCGGCTGGAACACACTCGTGATAGTGGGCGCAGGCGCTGTGGCCAATCTTGATGGCGAGAGGCATTTTCTCAAAGGACCTTTGATACGGACCAAGAAAAATGAAGCAACTAAAGAAAGCGTATTCAAACCGCTGAATGGAAACTATAGTTACAAAGCATCGGATGCCCCTGGAACAGTGTAAAGCACTACTCTGTATAAACCGACGCTAGATACAACGTACTTAAAGATAAGTACGTTAAGTTGGTTACGTAAGTAAGTTGGAGAGAAGTTCTACTAACTGAAGATGGTTTACCCAACTGCTTTTCTCTCATGTGCTTATGACTGAAAACAAAACGTCAGACTTAAGCCGTTTACATGTTCCAGTAAGTTATCGCTTAAGCATATCAGCGATCCTTCTTATAAAAAAGAGCTTTCACATAAAAAGTGTAACAGCTGCACCAATTTTTCAGACTCTGAATTTCACTTCAAACTGGGTGTCCCCACGTGGTTTACTTTTCTTCTCTTTAACAGTGCCAGTTTCTTTTTTAAACATTGTATGAAGCCGAGTTTTCAATTTTTGAGCCACCTTTGTTTCTGACGTTTCTGATGCCCTTAATTTTTCTGGGTAGCAAAACCTCAATAATGCTACTGCGTCCTTCAGGCCATTGCGTTTTCGGTTCGTAGCTGTCTCGTCCATAATGCATGGCAACTTTACAGTACGCCGGGGCGCCAAGCCTGTGACTCTGCGAACCTTATCAGTAATTTATAGAGCATCTAAACAAGGAAACAATTACAGACGCTACAGCAATCTGTTGGGACGAATACTTGCAGCTTGCTCCGCTTGAGCGCAAATATGCCCTTCCATCGATATTCAGAAGTTCCCCTTTGGTATTTACGAAGCAAATACTACTGGGACGGAAAGAGCAGAGAAAGAAAAGACTGCGCTAGTTGCACAGATTGACTCGGTAGCAATATCGCTGCCTAAAACCAGCCATCTCGTGTAAAAGGCGATTTATGGTATATGACGGGCATTGAGAGGGCTGGTCTCCTATTGATTCGCTTTTACAAACTCCGCCTCAGGACGTCGGCTCTTGTTTTCTTGATAACCTTTACACCTTCCCTTTGGGTTTCCTACGACTCGAGCACGGTCATTATGGAAGTAGCACCCAAGGAAATACGAGAGTACTATGGATAAAAAAAAAACATCCCAACACAACACGACGGTGTAATTATCCTATTGTTTAACCCATTTCGATTCAAAATTCCACTCAGCACAAGTACTGAACATGAATTTGATCATCATCCTGATCAATTATATTTGCCTGGGTTACCTTGAACATAATGTGAATGGCCATGAGTATAGTTCCTACAACTGTTGGTAGATGCCACACTGTTTTCACGTAGAAGATTCAAGGCACTGTGCCTAGAGGGCGTCTTGTTCATTCCTTCTGAAAGCATCCCATACGTGATGATAACATTACATCGCCATTTTTTTAAGGTTCATACAGCAACGTTTGGTCATTTCAAAAGGTGCAAGCATGTTAGTCCTATTATATTTAACGGGAAGAGTATACCATCAAGTACTTTATTATCTAGTTCTATAGCGTACGACCCCTACAGAATAGCAATGCCTGTCATGTACAAAGTCGATCACCTCATCCGGACCTGTATGCATTGGCAAGTTTCGCTGGCACAACAATTGGTGGGAAATTGCTATCCATCAAGGGGGTATATAGCGCCGTGTAACAATACAACTTTGAACTCCCCTACTGAACAGGAGCACGGTTCGCCTACCAGCTTCTGTGCACATATTCTCCCACATGTAAATTTACATTGGACTCGCGCTTGAATGTTGCCTCGTCGGACGCTCAAGAGTGAGTTCCAGGGAGGTAGAGCAGCGCAAAGCAAACTTTGTCTTGAATGCATGAAAGTTGCTAACGGTCGAGTATCACTTGCAGTTCCTTACGGGCATTGCAGGAATATTAAAGAACGACGGTGCCTTCTTTCTTTTGAATAAGTTTCTACCAATAGAGAAGCAAGTCGCAGACAAACGGAGAAACTTGTGTGTCTGCAGATTGCGCACGTTTTCCCTCTGGATTGTAAACCTCGGGATCTTAAATCACCGTTAGAATAACCGAGAGGGACGGCCCTCACAAAATTCTTAATGTCAAAGTTGTTCAAGTCGACTCAAAGACAAAGCAAATACATTTCGACAACTTGAGTGACCTTTCCGTAAGACAAACTGCAATGCTGAGAGCCAATAAAAGAGAAGTCTTCCTGTACATACTGTTCCACTTGGGTCTGTCAGCCCATAAAAACCTTTTTTAGTACCTTTTTAATCAGAACTGTCCTCTCCAGGCGCAGATATCCGAGCCATTACGTGATGCTTAATAATCGTTTCTCGGAAAGAGCGAGCTTACCTTAACTACGGTAATACGTTGGCTTTCTTTACTTGTTCCTCCTTAACGATCCACATACTCTGTCGAGCGAAAAGGAGAAAAAAAATTTTTGTTTACTTATGTAGAGCAAGAGGAGGGAGAGCATTTCATTGCGTTTCCAAATGCACTCAATATTGAGCGGAATTCTTGAGTTCAAAACCAATGGCGTTTCTCTGGAAAGGCCTCGTGTCGCTGGAAAAATGTCCGCTGCTGATAGCGCCTTTCGTTCAAATAGACTCACAGTACACAAATAAGCTTTCGCTTGATCACTATTGATTGAGTCAAGCCGCTTTTCTTCTTTCCTTTGTACCCAGAGACGTGTTCCACATAAAGGGTGTGAACAGACAGAAGAACAAGAAAAAATTATCTATTCAGGCTTTCTATGTCGAGCAGTTATGTTCGTTCCAATTCATGCACGGACATTGTATTCTTCGTTCGTTCCAATCATATTTGACCTTTCCCTGCTTTGTTAGTGCATCAGATTATCAACAGTATAACAATGTCTTTGTGGAAAGCGCCAAGCTACTTTTGCCGTCGTTTTCCCCCTGACTTTTCCTGAGGAAATTTTTGATCCAGAAAGGGGGTTAGTAATGCATGTCGAGAAGATACCAAATTATATGTCGTTTTTCTCAGCATAGACCTACACCCCTCAGGTTTTCCAGCCGTACATCATACTGGACCTGCGGACAAAATTCATACAAGTACTTGCACTTAGCCCCGGGGAGTATATATGTTCCCGCGCATGCGTTATTTCTGCTCAGTTATCCCAAAAAGGAAGTGCAAGAGACAGAGACGACTGATTTGGTTACGGATCGCAGAAGCAGTTAATTGGTCATCCAGTTATCGCGCCAGCGGAATCCATTCAAAGAATGCTGTGGATCCTGAAGAATTCGTTTTTGAGCCGCAGCAGGATCTTTTCCAGCTTTTCCAGTTCCAGTAATCCCAATCAAGGTAACTTGCTACTGCTTTTACGTGCGAAGGACAGTCGACTATCGAGTAGAATCCAGTATTACAAATGTCTCACTCACTTAAATTACTCATCTCTTCATCTCATTCACCGTTTTTCAAAAATTAACATACTTTCGGATTGCTTTGCGTCCTGAAGTTCAACATTTTAACCCTATAGAACGGAGCATATCAGAAGTACAAAACAAGGCACAAACATTAGGGATTCATTTCATGGCAAGCAGTCAATGCTAAGAGTATGCTGCTCCTTCCATTACGTGATTCGGTCGCTGAGCAAGGGTCATTATGAGGCAAACGAATCACGGAGAACATTTGATGGAGCTAACTTTTCTGCTCTCGTTCGGTTTCTTTTGTGTGCATCTTGTTGGCTTTGATAGAAAGGCAGATAGACACCACATACTCGGAAGAACAGCAATCCTTGGGGCAATTTTTTTTAAGGGCAAAAGACCTACGCATTACGGAGAAATTATTTCTGGTGCCTGTGGTTTTATGCGAAGTTTGTACAGTAGTCTATTGCACCAGCGAGTTTCACATATATTCCTTACATATTTAAGTAATAATAGGATACTTCGCTCCTACCTACCTACCTCCACCTAAGTATATATCTATCTCTTTATCTCTCTATCTATCTATTTGTCTGTCTATCTATTTATACCTATAGGTACCTTACTCCAGGTACACCTTCAAACCTACCTCCTATTTACCTACTTCTATCTATTTGTGTATCTATCTATCTATCTACGTATCGGAAGAATCTGTTTTCATATCTATGTGCACATTCATATTATTCGCAGCCAGTCAATATTGTTTAAAATAGTACGTGACCCCTCCAGCTTCTTTGTAGAACCATTAACCTTACCAACCTCGACGAAAGAGTGATTACTGCGTCGTAAAATCTCTGTTAGAGTGCAGCAGAGACTTCACGGCGATGTGAAGGTAATGGTTGGTTCGAAACCTCGTTTCCCCGTTTATAGGGAAACCTCCACAGCAGCAGTTTTGAAAAACTGTTTCTATGTTGCGCAAACCTTAGCTCCAGGTTTTATATTGCGGTCTATAGAAAGTATGGATGTTTATAGCAAGGAACTGCGAGATGGAGTAACGGCGCAGTCAGCTTCTCCGGCTATGTACATGGGCAGAGTGGTTTATGCATTGTGTCCTTTGAGAGCATAATACAGCACACACCTAAATGTATCTCTATGCTTCAGCGATGGATCGTTTTGTCATTGACAGACTCTTCGACCATCAAGAGTGGTGTAGCTGATTGATGAGGTGTAGTCACTGGCAGCTATAGCAGCCACCCCAGGCTTATGACCCTGACTGACCCCATCGGAAACCTCACATTTCACCCCTCTTGCCATTCGTTTAACCGGATAACAAGAGTTGGCACTGTGCCTACTTATAGGGTCATGCCCCCAGTAAAAGTGTGCAAGTTAGCGAACTATTTAATCGTAATCTGGTTTCAGGCAATGGTAACAAAACGCCACGAACATCCTGCGGTTATGATAAACTGGCCACTGCTGACGATGATAATAACAACCAGGACGACAATATAGCAGAAAGTACTGCCCCTACTGAAGAAAAAGCCAACGTTCCGCAGCAAGCCAAGCAGAAATCTGGATTCAATGACGACGATTTCGAAAGCGGTATCTTGTTTGTTGCTTCGTAAGATTAAGCTTTACTATACATACAACAACACTCTTTTTACAAGATCCGTCCCTAACACCGACAGGTTGTTCTAACTTTAAAGTAAAATATAGTTAGGTTAAACCCAACGCAAGAAAACGCAATGTGAATTATTTGAAAATAATAATATAAGGGCAACCTTCCTCTACAGTAGTGTCTAGTATTGCGGAAAGGAAAAAAACAAGTCAGTAGTATATGACATTCCATTACCGAGCAACTGATGAAGTGTTGCTGCACGTTCAAGACCTTAAGATCCTCAGTGACCTCAATTATCTACCCTTTTTTTCAAGCAGACCTTGAAAACTGTCAAGTAAGCGCATTTATTTGTACACGCATTACTTTTACTGTGTGAGGTTACAAGAATTTGCGTTCTCAGGCGGTATTATTCAACATAATAGGTTTTCGTGTATCAGGACAGTTATGCAAGAGGTACATCGTGATTAGATGGTGCAGTAATGTAAGAGTTACGACACCTTCTCAACAATACAGTGTAAGAGAAATTCTCACAACAGCATACTGTAAATCCGCTTACGGATTACATCGAATATGTGAAAAGGATCAATAGTGGAACTGAAGTAACTATATTCACTGGGTACATGTTATGTAAACTGTTATAGTCACGTCGGCGTGAGACTATTATTGATTCAGTCATAGCCAAAACTCCCGACTGTTTGTAAAGCACAGACTAAGGTAACTCGCTGAGGACAAGTCTACAGCAAAGAATAGTATTCAGGCTTTTCAGTGAAACTAAGATAACTAGACTGGCATTGGAGCCCTGAAATAGTCAACAAACCAGCGCCTAATTAGATTAGATGATTTGAAAAACCAGTAATTTGATAGTGGATAGTGGCCGTGAACTTTATGAACAGCGGAGCAATTAGGTTAACTTAAAAAAACGGTTAGCACACCAGGTTATGCAAAAATGAAGAGCGGTTCGTTTTGCTATTAAACAGAAGCGTCACATCAGTAGTATATGACACCACATCCACCGGAAAAGGTTACAAACTGGAACTTAACATGTATGTCATTCACTCTAACTGACTCCAGTTGCATGCTACAACTAGAATTTGTTGATTCAAATTACTACTCCTCTTTTGACGATAGAATCCAAGCGGTAAATGCCCAAGGTGCAAGAGAATTATGCCAGAAGAACGCACGCTTAAATACATTGATTACCACACCATTTAGGAATACAAAGAAATAGTGTTACACTAGGGTACATTTTCCATGCATGTATGTTTGCGTGTCAGTAGTATATGAAGCTCTATTTTTACCAGAAGATGTAATTCTAAAATAAGGTACCTTAACCGAACAAGAGACGTTGTGTAACGAACAGACAAGCTAAATCAACAGAAACTGTCCACTTTGAGCTCTCGTAGGTAATGCTCCGAACATGCCAGCGTGCATTCGCGCAAGGTAAAAGAAACCGGATCAGTATAGATTTCAACTGTTTTGTGGCTGTCACTCTAACTTAGGGATTTATAATTTATCTTATAAATAAAAGTCACAGCTGTAATTTCGTGAAAAACAGATATGGCCTGGAACTGAAATTTTGTAAAACAGAAAGAACAGACAGGTAGAAAAGTATGGTTGGTGTTCAATATCCGGTAGTAGGAGGTACCGCCACATTCTTATTCTTAAGGCTTTCATCTGCTATGTAACATTGTTGCATTTAGTAGAGTACGAGAGTGAAGACGAGCGCCTGATCTGCTGGGTCTGTGATCGTTCCTTCAGCAGCATAAAATCGCTGGAGCGCCACAAACGCCAGGAGCGCCATTACGGGTATCCGTGACATTTGTCATTACTAATGGTAAAGCCCTTTTGACACTCTTATTGATTCATACATGCCAGGTGCGGTACATGTGAGGCCGTATTCCCTTCTTTCATCGCCCTGGAGACGCATAGAGAAGAAGAGGATCACTGGTCCGATGATGCCGACTTCGAAGATGAGGAAGAACAGTTTTCGTCTATCGAAACTGACGACGAGTGCGACGTATTCGACGAAGTGAAACCAAGCGCTCCTCAAACCAATACGGATAATTTATTTCTGCTCTAAAGAACCCCAGCCAATGCTTACATCGCCATTTCGCCTGTCCTGTTTTTATATGCAATAGAAATCTACCACCGGTTTCCATGACAACCATCTCTGGGAAGAAGAACAGCACTGCGTGGCTGTTCTTTAAGTAGATTTCTGACTGGTTGGCGACATATCACAAAAGTTTACTAATAGCTTTGAATATAGTCGACAGGCATTAATTAGGATATTATGTGTTTTATTCTACACCAGAACTATACCCATCTTTGCATTTAACAGCCTCCTAATTTCCTCAGTGAAAGCTCGGTTTAATACAGTTTTCTAGAAAGTAGCATGTTGTCCTTTTTAGCACGGTAAAAAACAACAACCAGGCTTTGATATGATAAGACCTAAAAGCGTTGAAACGACCAAAAAGCGTTTGCTGTTTTTTTTCCGAGAGACTCGCACAAAGAGATGGTTAACGAATATGGGGGGGGGGGAATGTAATTGCATCTTGATTAATCACTTTAAAATTCTGAAAGACTATACATGTCCACGTGGCGACCAGTTCTTTACAGTAAAAGATACAAACCAGTTGAAAAAGACTGTAGAGCACTAGCTGGTTTCGGAAGTTTGTCCGAGAAGTTTAGCTTGTAAACTTCAATATTGAATCAAACTCCCACAAGGCTATAATGGGTCTCCATACCATGCGGCTCCTAAATTGCTTGAGATTGGATTACCATGTGGCACTTGCGTACTTCGTACTCGGGGAATAGTAAATTACGCGCATCTTTTCCAAACGTTGCCCTAAAGGCTCTCAAGACATATACTATTTTCGCTAGTTTTTTTCCAGTTGGTAAGAAATGGTCAGTAGGTATCTGCTTTTAAGTTAGGAATCATTTATGGCATGATAGAATCGGTACAAAAACTTTACAAGGCATGTGCGTGATTACTTGACATTACAAGTTTTTATTGTTTCTATTTTCGATGCAGTTACTTTACCTGTGAAAGAGATGATAACAGTCAGGATTACACGACAACGCATTCAACTAATGATGTGCGGATAATACGGTTCGGTAACAGAGTAGGAAAAACATTGGCTTTATCTCTTTTAGGATTGTTACTCTATCCTTTAGATAGCCGAGTACATTTTGCGTGTAAGTAAACGCCACGTAGCGCTACGAGTTTGAACTAAATAAAATGCTAGTATACTGTTTACTACTGGTAGCTGGCAGCATCTTGCCGTTACAGTTCCATTACACTTACTCATCTTCGTTCTACCTGGTTTACTTGGTTTACTTCAATCCAGACAAGTACACAAGCTGTCGAGAAACTTTAATAGTAAGTATGCATATAGTCCATGGAGTCTAATGCACTGGCTACTTTGCCAGCCTTGCAACAAGCAATACAGATCAATTCCAACCTAACCTTTTAACGCGTTACACTCATTTCCAAGCGCTCCTCGACAGTAGATATCTTAGCTCGGCTACGAGGCCATAAATTTAACAAGCAGAGCATTCCAGAGCTGAACAAAGGTTTTTGCTGCTGAAGAGCTTATTCCTTATTGTTGCCGCGTTTTTTTTAAAGGTATAGCCATCAAGGACCTATTGAGCATATAGAACTAGTGATACTTAACGTATACGCACGTAAGTGAGGGCAGCAAGGCACCAAACACCGGCTACGAGTCTCGTCAAACGTGCCTTGGAGAAGCAGCCGCCCTCTGATAGCAGAGCTTTTAACCCATCCTACTTTTCTTCTCGTGGGTTTTATTGAACAAACTTACCTTGATTCGTTGCTACTCCGATTACGTACATGGTGGAACCTCGGAGAAAAAGAAACGGGTCTGCGGTTGTAGTTTTGTAGATGGATCTCTTCTTTTGCGCTAACCCTACAAGTGATAGAATGGCGGCTGTCACAGCGAACAAGTTACAAGCCCAAATCTGTAGGACAATAAGATCCGTAAAGAGAGCATGAATTTCAAACATATACTAGTCTCTTTGAGGAATAATTTGTCCATTGCTTTCTTTTCGACAACATAGTGCTTCTGTAGTCGTCGTTAAATCCAGTTTTGCGTTTGCGAATTCAAAACTCTTGCAGTTGTTAGATTTTGCTACACTATTCGTATTTGCTGTACTATAGATTCAAATTTAACGTTTTCTAAATTGAGTGATGTTTTTTTGTTCTGTAGAGTACCCATTTCCGTACTGCAAATAGATGGAAATAAATTATATAATTATTCATTACCTGCACAATTCGCTGTTGAAAAGAGGGTGAAAAGTCGAGTCGACTCGTATACGACACATATAGGTATGGAGCTGAGTCGAGCATAGTCGAAAAGAGCCAGTTCAACTCCTCTGCGTCATGCATTTGATCGTCATTGATAACGCATCCACGGTTGAAAAGAACACGAAAAAACTTGTTAAAACGATATTTGACTGACACACGATGCCGAAGACTCAACACGAATGCCGATTGAGTCATCGTGAATCATCGTGAGTCATTGTGAGTCATGGAATCGTGATGACGCCACTATGGCTGAAAAAAATTGGCTTTTGGTCTCTACAGAAAAGATGGACTTGTCAAAAGGTGGGGAGAAAACGGGGGCGGGGGGGGGCTGAAATGGAAAAAAATAAATAGTGGGTCCCCATGTTGATAAGCAATGGAGACAATAATACATTTAGATTTAACCTGTCTGGTGAATGGTAGAACGGCTGCTTGGATGTTTGCTTCTCGCTGCGGAAATGGTATCACAATAATGTGTTCTTCGTACTGGTAGGGGAAAAGAATATCTGCCACATAATTTCTGCCATGAGATAGCAGCCAAGGGGCAACAGCCCAGTCAACGCTCTGCAAATAAAAGCACGCCTTACGTCTCTATATATTGAAATGCCAAATTAAAATTTCTCTATAACGTACCTTGGCTTTAAATTCGTTAGGCATACCATTAAACCTGTTCGTGTAATCCACTGGGATAAATTCGTACCTGCAAATACAGGAAATTAACTGATTATTCGTGAAATAAGGGTGAAATGAATTCATTCTACGTAAATTCCCCATGCTTTACGACCTATTCGACCAGCAAAACGAAGGATTCATTGGTGACGTTTCTTCCAGCTATGTACTCAGAATATATACTTGGCCAAAACTGAAGGAAGTATACTCAGTATTAAACTATGGAAAACCCAACCAATTTTAAATTACTTGAATAAAACCGATTCGTAAGTGCTTTCCAGCTAGCTGACGCTGTACTGCCGTAGAGTAACTTGATAAAAGTAATGCTAAAACGATGGCGCAGGAGTTCATCGTAATCCAGTCGAACGGGAAATGATCGAGGATACCGGGGATTCGCCGTTTCACGGCAGTATATATGTGAAATCAAGATTGACGTCAGTAAGGTTCATTCAATAAACGGTTCTTTTGATCCCTTTGTAGTTCGTGAAGAATCCATTGGTAACGCGAAAAGGAGCAGAGAAGTTACTTTGACATTATGTACTATCCTTCTTGCATTCTCTACAAGACTAACCGTAGCAACGAGTTGGAAACATACGACAGCAGATACTGAAACAATAAGCTACCGATCTGCATAAAACAGAAAACAGTTTATCCACCCAGGAAGTGGGAAAACAGCGGCTTGTACGCGCGCTTGATGTTTGTTTTGTTGACGTTAAGCTTTATTTGTACAACCTATAGTGTGGATTTAAGGAAACAAAACTATAATTATGTGTAAATATCTCACCAATGGCTAAAACCTGCTATGTTACTGGTTTTATATTAATTTACCTTTCTATTAAAAAAATTATCAGATGTTCATGTATATCTGTATAATCCATTACTCGTATGCTGTGCTCTTGTATGCCCAAAGGGGAATATGCAAATAAGCCAGAAAAGCTGTTAGTGATCGTAGTGGGACATACAAAGAGGTTTGTGATAGTAACTTACACGCAAGGTAGTAGCTTAAGCTCTGATCGGCTATTTTGTTCATTTCTATATTTCGATCAACCATTCGAGGGGCAGATTATGAGAACAAGGACCGTATAATGTGTGCTATCTTTAAGGTTCTAAGGAGATGATGAGCGACTCAGAACTTATGAAAGGTTTAAAGCGAATGTAACAGAGCGTAGAATACGTATGCTCTGTAAATGTGCTGACTGCTGCACATTGGGATCTTAATGCACATGCACAGACGCACAATGAGGAAAATTACAAGTTGCATATTACTGAATCACTTTCGTCAAACTGTCAATAGCAGTTCTATAGTAAATGTAGATTGAATCAGGTACAAGGAATACCTGCACTTTTATAACAGTAAAGCTAAAGGTATGAAAATTTTGTCAATCAGCTAGAACTATTAGTTAAAAATAAAAAAAGGAACTTTTCTTAGCAAAGAGATAACCAATAGAAAAAGTAAATTTCTTGTAGTCCCACGATTTGGGCCCCAGGTTTATTTTTAAAGGCTTGGTATCTTTAACAGTGAAAGTTAAGAAGTAAACATCGTTAAAATTAGAAGGATATAATTAACTTTAAATGCCGCGCGTACATGTTCAGTAATTGTATAGCCTACCGGTGATGTAAAGGTTTCCCTTTCACTTCCGTCTGAACCAGTATATAAGTGTTCCGAGAATCTGTTGGACCGGTTATGAGAAACAACAGACTTTTTGAAGGCCCTGCACCATTACTGCATACTATGAACCCTTTGCTGCTGTTCGCCATAGGCATCTTGGGTACCTCCTGGGCCTCAGGTGAGTCTCATGGGAACCATAATAATGGGAACCACACAGTAGCTCTAGAGACCTGGAAATCCTACAAGGTCAGCTGTTCTGTGAATATATCCATTGTAATCATAAGTTATAACTGCTTGTTGTTTTACACAGCTTCGGTTCAACAAAACCTACTCCGAGTTAGAGGATGGCGTTCGTCGCTTGAACTGGGAAGCTAATCGGCAAAAAGTTCTTCAACACAACGAGGAGGCCGCTAAAGGTCTTCACGGTTACAATATGGGAGAGAACCATTTATCCGATTTGGTAAAACTGAATGTTAAATGCATCTCGTTGGCCCATAAACCTGACTCCGATGGTTTCAGTCCGCTGAAGAATATCAACAAATGCTAGGACTTGAGCTTCCGTCAGACGTATCACCCATTCGTACGACGGGACCCTCGTATTTCTTCGAGTTGAACTGTTTTTCGCCGCACGTATGTACTTCAACACCTTTAGAAAAACGGCTAGGAGTAATCTAGCTAGCATCATTTCGAGTTTTACGTTTTCATTTAGTATTATTAAGTAATATTCTGAATTCACCGGATAGCATACTTGGATTAATTCACCGTGCATGCCGCCGGTTAAAGACCAAGGGGCCTGTGGTTCCTGTTGGGCTTTCGCCGCTACTACTCCTCTCGAGTTTAACTGGTGCCGTAGAACGAACCCTCCCACTCCGACCGTGCTGAGGTAAACCAAACTAATGTGTACTTGGTTTCATAAATGAATCGTTAGGACTGGAATAACAATGTTCACTGTTTACAATTTGCAATATTCCATTTAAAGTTAATCCCACCTTGTCGACTGCACATTCAGCGAAGGAAACAATGGATGTGGCGGCGGCTGGTATCACCGAGCGTGGAATTACGTCAAGAAATACGGCCAAGCTAGCGCTGTTTCTTATCCTTACATCCCATCTGTAAGTAGCAGATAAACCACAGCTGCTGAATTTAGAATTATGTTTTACATTTAGAATGATAGCTAATTAGTGATTTAACTCCATGAACTTAGGTTGGTACATGCCAGTACAACGAGGCCAACATGAAGGCTGCATCCATGACCTCGTACGGTCAGTTGTCGATGGACCTTGGCGAGATCATGATGAATGTGTTGACTCGCGGGGTATTGTCGGCCGCCATGCACGCGACACCCAAATTTGGACAGTACAAGTAATGCCATCCTTTTAATTACTGCATTACTGCAACTGTAGTCTAAACCAATTTCATCTTAAGATCGGGCGTCTTCTGGGATTTTGAGTGCTCTTGCGACGCCGCTATAGTTAACCATGCCGTTACGATAGTTGGCTATGGTACAGACCTTAAAACTGGCGAACCCTTCTGGACGTGTCGTAACTCGTGGGGCTGGTGGTGGGGAGAAAACGGTTACTTCAGAATCAAACGCGGCATCAACATGTGCAACATTGAGAGTTACGTTTACTACATCGCCATATAGAAACTTGTGTTGTATGGCTACACACCAGGCGAGCAACACTGACTTGTTCATTTATTTTCACTCATTGGCTATACTCCTGACCCTAACGATTGTTATCACGTGATCTTCGGTCTATTCATGGTTATAATAAACCATGCCGATTGGCTAAACAAGATTTACGCCACATCCGCAATTTTTTTAAAAATGCGTTGCTGCAAATTGTAATAACACTTTATGTAGTGGTGTACATTGTACTTGAACTTCTTATGGAACAGTACCGTAGACGTTAAACAGGTATACGACGAATATGCGTACACGTTCGGCGTAGGTACCTGCATCACGCAGTTTTCGGGATAGGGCTTGAAAAGTGCCCAGGATAAGAAGGTTTTAATTACAACTATCAAAAACAGGACAGACGAAGCTGCAACCCTGGAAGTAATGGCTAGTGGTGATGCACTCCTGGTTCAGCATTTGAAAGGAATTTCGACCGAAAGGTTGTTTCAGTTGGGATACACTTTGTGCGTGACCATGATTCACCTTTCACTGCCCAAAATAGCAGAGCAATTACTTGAACTTGAAAGAAGTAAAAAGAGGAAGCCAAAGAGCTAAAAGCTGTAGAACAGGGAAAATGTTGCAGTCCAGATTTCGTACCCTGAATACTGACATAACAACACGGCTTTAACATATTTAAGGATTAAGGACTTCATTCACAGGAATACCTGCAATTTTGTATCAGCAGAATTGCATTCATAATCTATCTCTTCAGCTACCGTTAAACGGATCTTGCCAGCAAAGTGGGTTCGCTAACAGTGATAGCAAAGTTCTTTTGGCCCGAGCTTTAGTGTCCCGGATATGTGGGACTAATCTCTACAGTGAAAGGTAAGCAATGAAAAATAACGAAGGTATAATTATATTTTACTAAGCACGTACGTGCTTAGTAATTTGATAGCCCACCGTAATAGAATGGTTTTCCTTTCACTCTCATCTGAACCAGTATGTGGATGTTCCGAGATTCTCTGCACCGTGACATATATGAAAAAAACGTTTTGAAGGACCTGCACCACCGCCTACCATGAACTCTTCGCTGCTGTTCGCCGTAGGCATCCTGGGTACCTCCTAGGCCTCAGGGTCCTATGGGAACCATACAATAACTGTGGAGACCTGGAAATCCTACAAGGTCAACTGCTCTATATAAACGTTATGGTGAATTATCATCAAACTGCTTGTTAATTTACACAGCTTCGGTTCAACAAGACCTACTCCGAGTTAGAAGATGGCGTCCGTCACTTGAACTGGGAGGCTAATCGGCAAATTCTTCAACACAACGAGGAGGCCGCAAAAGGTCTTCACGGTTTCCAGATGGGAGAAAACCATCTGTCCGATTTCGTTTAAGAATTTTAAAGTTTCTCGTTGACTCTTGTTAAACCTGACTCCGTTTGTTGGAGTCCGCTGAAGAATACCAACAAATGCTAGGACTTTAGCGTCCGTTGGACGTAACCCCCATCCGTACAACAGGAACCTCATACTTCCACGAACTGGACTGTTTTCCACCACAGGCATGTGAACCTCAACTTACTGCAACAGTTAAACCATCAAACGGCTCGTCAACGTTTCTTATCCCAATGCCGCAACAGTAAGTGGTACAAATGACGAAGTTCTATTACATGGAAACATTGGAAGAAAAGTTTTTATCCGATTGTCAGTTGAATCATGAACTAGGTTGATTTGTGCAAGTATAATGAGGCCAGCGTGAAGACCGCAACCATGACCTCCTACGGTCAGTTATCGATGGACCCTGGCGAGGTCATGCTGAGTGTGCTGACTCGCGGCCCACTAGCGGCTGCCATGGACGCCACACCCAAGTTTAAAGAGTACAAATGATGTTTTGCCCTATTCATTTAAGGCAATCCTTCGACTGTTTCGAATGTCTATCTTTACAGATCGGGCGTTTTCTGGGATCCTGACTGCTCCTGCAACGCTGCTGTATTGAACTATGCTATAAAAATAGTTGGCTATGGTACAGACCCCGAGACGGGCGAACCCTTCTGAACGTGTCGCATTTCATTGGGTTCGGAATGGGGCGAAAGCAGTTACTTCAGAATCAAACGTGGCGTCAACATGTGCAACACTGAGAGTTACGTTTACTAAGTCGCCATATGAAGACCTGTAACGTACGGCTACGTAAGAAAAAAAATGACTTCTTGATTGGTTTTGGATGCATGCCTACTTACGTTGCAAGTACCATTTCCACGTTTTTTTTTTTGGGGGGGGGGCGTAGTAGTTGAACATTGCTGNTATTGGTGGCAAGCTGACAAAAAACAGGCTGAAGTTTAGCTAGGCCGCCGTCAGGCTACTGTCAATTGACTTGGTCAAGCCAGTTAAAGGTTGGTCAGGAACAGGCCAGGAAAATTTTAAGGTCGGCCAAGTTTTCGTAAGGGCTAGCACCACCTAGCCACTACAAGGGGAGTTTGCCAGGCCGATCCAACCTTCATACCGGAGTTGCCTTCTCGTGGTTTCGTAACTCTTGATAAACTGTCCTATACCAACAACTGTCTGTAGTCTAGTTACATGCAACGTGGGTTTATTTTCCAGAATTAGTGCTAAACCCAGTCGGTACGAGCAACTTTAGCGGATATAGTGCGAGTTACTTGCACAGTTTATCAGCCTTCTACGTTTCTGCTCGGAACTTCTACCCAATTACCAAACGGTCAGCTGCGTCCCGAAAAGAGAACAAAACTAGTTAAAGCACAATGATGAAGATATTACGGTAAAGCCTATCGCGTTCTGTTATCAAACCTGCCAACGGATTATGCAACAACGCGGCAATGCGTGCACACGTTGAATGGGTTGACACAGAATACATTCGAAAAGAAATGTTGAAGTATAACTTGGACCGTAGGAATCTGTTGGCACTGTCACCTGCTTATTTTTTTTTTATAGGTACATAGTTATAATCCGTGTTTTTCTTTTAACGAAAGAAGGAAAACCAGCTAAAAATTAAGTCAATTTATCTGTTAAAAATCGTACCGTATAGTTATATCGTGAGCTTTGCCTTTTGCTTACGCAATCATTGAGGTTGCCCGCAGACAGAAGCCAAGCGGATGGGCCTAGACCACAAAGACCGAGTTCATTATTGTGTTGAGGAAAACGAGCATCAGAATCATGGTTTTAACACGCGATAAGCAATTTGGTGGAAAGTGGTATCTCTTTTGTTTATGCGCAATTAACACACCATATAAATTGCTGTGTATTCAAAATCGTTAGCAGAAGATCCAAATAATCCACGGGCGTTGGTTTCAACTTGAACAATCTGCTTGTTGGCCTCCTCAGGTAAGACTAATATTTAGTTTTGAAAGCAGAGTAAACGAAGTATATACATACATTTCCTTTAGTATTTGGAATGGAACCGACTGTAAGTATTCAGACGCTCGCTTGTAGCAAATAACTTAAATACACAAAACGCTTTTTTATAATAACTTTTCAGATCAGTTCTGTTTCTGTAAAAAATCATCTTACATTATTTGTTAGTGTTTTTCAAGTGCTAACCTAACAGAGGACCAATCTACTTGCGTTTTAATTGTGATAGAAACTGCTGGAAAAATACAAAGATGCGTCTGGCAGGACTCCTGTTGCTGCTTTTCACCGTTTGTGCGATTCATGTTGACCAGGCGCCGAGGGGTTCGCAAGTCTAAAAATCTTCGAACACTTCGGCCAAAAATCTCATAAAAATCTTTCAAAAAAATCCCTGAAAATCTTTAAAATCTCAAAAAATCTCAAGAAATCCCAAAAAATCTCTAAAAATCTTCCAAAAGTCCCAGAAATCTTTTCAAAAAATCCCAAAAATCTCTTGAAAATCTTCCAAAAATCTCAAAAATCTCGAAAAAATCTTCGAGGATTTAAATCTCGAACACATTTCCGTGAACTTGCGAACCCCTCGCCAGGCGCTCACCGACCATGGTCCTTCAATAGCCCTAGAAGCTGTTGACGAATCTCCTCGCTTTGCTCCCTTAGATGATGTATTAGATATTGCCAAATCTGGCTTGGAACTAATCAAGTCTCTTCTCAGTTCTACCGACAAGGAGACCAACGAACTTTTAAGAGATCTGAGCAACTCTATTGAGCAAGTCGACAATCGACTCGTCGGCATACACGCAGATCTTGAAAAACTGGACTTCAAAGTGGAACATCAGCACGCTAAAACCCGCTTCTTTCAAGCCGAAGTTGTCATTCGTCGTGAGTTCCGTCAATTATAAGCATATCTGGCAACCAGAAACAACGAAGAAAAGAATCGACTCGTAGTCAAGTCAGAGGTGCTCAAAGACACGTTGATGCTCCTGTATGACGGTCTACGAGGCTCTACCACTTTCGGTGGCAATCTTCTGAAACTGTCGCTCAGAGCAACGGCCAACTCCTATGGAAATGTAATCCTACATTCTTTACTTGACGTTCATCAATAGTTAGACTGTTCCTTCGCATAGTTGCTCTCCAGCTTTTTATGTTTAAGCAGACTATAGTATACACCCGCGCACAGTAAAACGTTTTTTTTAAGTCCATGAAAGGGGCATTCAGGCTCGCGCCCCTGGCCTTAGTAGTAAAAAGGCTTGCGTGGTATGCGAATGCAAACATTCTATGAAGTACGTATGTGATATACGTAGCGCATCACATGTATTTTACAGTCTATACCACAAAAACGTACATGCGTAGAACGTATGTAGCGTACAGGGTTAGTAATAGCTCAGATTTGTTGTGCAATTAAAACATCAATAATTTTATCGAGTTCTATACTGTAATTGCTACACTGTAACGGCATAGCTTACATTTTTCCTATTTTTTTTTAATACAGTGCCGTACAGCGTCCTTCAAGGCAGTCGCTGATGAGTATCTCGAGCTAGTTAACATAGGTGAACTGATCTACTTCACAGCGCTGCGTCTTGGGAATACGGACAATAAAACTCGGTAGTATATCCTTTCTGCATACTTATGGAGCAGCTATTGTTTAGACAAGGATATATTACCTGTAGTTGTAACTAGTTCAGCGATGTAGTACGCTTTTTGTTGAAGCAGGACGCACTGGAAAAAGGAGTTCAATACGCTGGGGCATCAAGTCAGAGTGGCAGTAAATAACACGGTCCAAAAATGTCGCGACAAGAGCGATTTGCGGCAAGAGATAGGACAAGTCTTACAGAACCACTACGGTCTGCACAACAAAGAATTATCCCACAACTTGTATGAATTTCTTGCTGAGAAGTACGACCATGAATACTGGCTGGTTATTGTCTACAGTGGAACCACCAGCCCCGAGAAATACTACGTTTCAGAAGCCTTCACAACAGCATCTGGCAGTGGCCTTAAGAATGCCGCGGTTATCTCGGTTAAACCAGGATCTCCAGCTACTCGATACACGAGCCAGTTAGATTCACTTAGGCGAGGTATTTCCAGCCACTGCAATGACTATTCGGAAGAGGGGGGATGGTATTCTAGACAGGGCTGCATTCTTTTCTTCTTTTGCTCTTCTGTCCAAAAATGTTCGCACTACAAAGCCCAAGTTGCCCACAGCGAACTGTACCAACTCGGAAAGGTTCCGTCTAATATAGCCACGGCTGTCATTGTCATTTCAGCAGCACCACAATCACCAGTCACGAGAAGTTGAGGTATACATCGCGGAAGTATCCAGATACGAGCCGCGTGTACGGCCTTGTAGTAACAGCAATACAGACGCGTTAACTTTCTGCCCCCTTCACGGACACCCCGGAATTTAGGGCGATATTAATACATGCTTTTGAATAACATGCAGTACCCATAATTGCATACATGTCAATAAGCCCTTTGAATAAAAAAATGTAACCGAGTATTCGCTATCTCTTTTCGTCCTGTTTTCCTATTTTAACGAAGATGGATCTGATATGTAATCAGTTCCAAAATATACTCTGTCGCTTTCTGCAATGGTTTCTCTATTTCTTTAATCACTATGAAGCTCTAAGTTTTAGCAAGAAAGACACAGTGTTGTGTCTTTTGTACTTTAACTTTACATTGTACGTAATCTTTCTGCTTCAGCCGTGTATTTTAAAACTGTAATTTTTGTTATTGGATTTTACATATCCATGCTAGTAGTTGCTGCATATGCATACCTTCAACTAATCACATATCATACGCCACCTATCGGAAGCCAGTTTTAATTCCACTGTCACTACTTGCTTGGAAACCGGTCAGTGGACGAGTTCAATGTACAAAATAGAATAGTTGCCATACATTCTTTATACAACTTACACATCACACATAAAGTTACTATGAGTATTTCAGTTGAGGCGTTAAAAATAACTATCGGGCCTTGTATCTCGCTTTTCGATTTTCTTTTGATTCTTATCATCACATGAACACCACCGCCGCCAATCTGTATTTTGACTGTGCGTACCTTTAATCTTTTGGTCAACTCTACACCCCACCGGGTGAATTATCTGTTAATCAGACCTTCGTGATTAGAATCTCAAAAAACTGTCCTCAGTTTTAATTGTAAATATCAAGTTGCCGTTCAATTATAACTGCGCTATACATCAGTCGATTTGGGTGCTGCAAGACACCTTCGGAAATGGTGATTACTTCTGCAGAAACACGAAAGGAAAGCCAGGAGGAAATTGCCGAAAATTCATGGAACTATGATGTAATTCTGAGCCACATTGGGCAGTTCGGCAAGTACCAAATCATTTGTTTTCTACTTTGCTGTATTCCTATCTTTTTCCCTGGATGGCTGGTAATGTCGTATTCCTTTCTTGGAGGCATACCCGAATACAGGTTAGTCACACCATTTAAAATGTGTTCTTAAGTGTGTTCAGACCTGGACTCGTTTGTTTCAGATGCTACATAGAAGGCTGCGACGATTCATCTGCACTAATATTCCAACCCGACTGGTTGAATAACACTGTGCCATTGGGCGAAGAAGGCGATGAAGTTTTAAAGCCAAGCAGTTGCCAGATCTACAACGTTACGTGGAGCAACATCGACCAGTGTCGGCAGGGATGCAGTGACAACCTCCAGACGATTTCATGCGACAAGTGGGTCTATGATCAGAGCCTCTTTGAATCGACAGTAGTTACCGAGGTAACAACCGTTTGAATACATGTTATTCAAATGCAAAATTACATCAAACTTTCAAAACAATTCCTTTGATTCCTAGTTTGAATTAACCTGCGAGAATGAGTGGAAGCGCACTTTCATCAGCACCTTGTACATGTCAGGAAAGCTGATCGGGGCCTTCACCTTCGGATCCGTCGCCGATTGGTGTTATCTTCATTCAAACGATGGACATTGTAGGAGTTTTAACTCATTGTTTGCTACAGGATCGGACGTAAATATGCGTTTATGATCCTAACCACGTGGTGTGGAGCATTTACCTTGGCCGGCGCCTTTGTTGGCAACGTCGAGGCCTATACTGCTCTGCGATTCTTCACCGGCATGGGAGAAGTTGGCTACTTCCTGGTGATGTTTGTCTGGAGTAAGACTTTTAAGTTTTACTCTTTGAATGTAAATTACTAAGGAGTTCATGTATCTGCGATTAGCTATCGAAGCTGTA
Source organism: Leptestheria dahalacensis (assembly GCA_022114935.1). Classification (NCBI taxonomy): domain Eukaryota; kingdom Metazoa; phylum Arthropoda; class Branchiopoda; order Diplostraca; family Leptestheriidae; genus Leptestheria; species Leptestheria dahalacensis. The sequence goes on from JAIQCU010000078.1 coordinate 86,666, forward strand.
GGGCCGAAATACCGCACTATCTGTGGTCTGGTTCTGCAATCGGTCTTTTCACTAGGCAGCTTGGTACTGGGTGGTATAGCCTACAACGTCAGAGAATGGCGGACTCTTCAGATTATCATAGCCGTGCCGTTTTTCGTCTTTCTCCTCTACTATTTGTAAGTTCTTCTATGGTTTTTTTCATACAGTGGGTACTGCAGGTCCTATGTTTCTCAGCTACTAACCAAATTTGATTTTAAAAATGTTTGTAAGAACCTCGAACTTTGATTGAAATCCAGAGTTTGTAAAGTTTTTTTTGTACTTGGTTTCGGTAGTATGCCCGAGTCTCCACGTTGGCTTATTTCGAAGGAACGGTACGCTGATGCCAAGAAAATTATTCAAAAAGTGGCGGAGGTCAACAAAAAGTCTCCACCAGCTCAGCTTATGATGCAAGTTTTACCGAACGAAAAGCAGCAAACTGCAAGCGTAACTCTATCCATCAATCTGTCTTTATCAGTATCTATCTGTCTATCTATCTATCTTTATACGTATCTTTATACCTATCTATCCATCAATCTGTCTATTTAACTATCTATCTATATATTCATCTGTCTAACTATCTACTACCTAACTAGTTGTCTATGTACTACTTTTCCGCAGGAGTCTACCGGAAACCTGACCAATACGTCTACTGGCTCCCCGTCCCGGCCTTCTTTACAGCCCCGACAGAGGGCGATTATCCTGGACGTTTTTGCAAATTTCGTTTTATGCAAAAGAATGCTTGTGATGCTGGTTATCTGGTAATTTTTGTAAAATTAGTTTTTAGATCATTTAAAATTATTTTTAAGAGTTAAAGAGAAAAACATGTAAACAGGATTGCGTGTGTTTTGGGATACTACGGTCTTTCCATGTCCACATCGAATCTGGCCGGCGACTTCTACCTGAACTACATACTTTCAATGTAAGTTAAATTTCTTCCATCTCTGCTTTTTGTAAGCTACACGTGCAGGGTATTAAAGATTTACTCTTATTGGCTTTTGTAGGTATGTACATGAACCATGATTAGCACTAAAACGAAGTACCTATACAAGTTAGTTGTGTTTAATTAATGCGTTAGTCTTTTGCTAGATTTAAAACTGGCTTGAGGCCTTTGGTGAACGAGCTTTGATACTTGTCATGAATCTAATAGGGGAGTGGAGATCCCGTCTTACATCGTGGGTATCTTCGCAATGGACTATTTCGGCCGAAGACCAACTATGACCACGTCGTTGATCATCGGTGGCATTGCATGCCTGGCCACTGGACTGGTGCCTACAGGTAGAAAGAGCCTAGCTTTTAGAATGAACTAGAGTGCAGGGCATTAATTCTCTGACGACGAATCTAGACCCACCTGCTCTTGCAATCACTTTGTCGCTGATTGGAAAATTCTCTGTTTCCCTGGCCTACGGCGAAGTCTTCTCCTATACTGCTGAACTCTTCCCAACCGCTGTTAGGAGCGCCGTTATGGGAATGTGTAACACGTTTGGAAAAGTCGGTGGCATCCTGTCACCGATAATCGCTGATACGGTACTTTCAGGCAGCCACAATTAGTTCATACTTAACTAAGTGTAGCATTACTTCAGGGTAAAACTAACTTTGCTGTGCCGTACATCATCTTTGGGATAGTTACGCTGCTTGCCGGTGCCCTATCCATTGTGTTGCCGGAGACGAAAGGCACCAGGCTGCCGGCGACCCTGCCAGAAGCAGAGGAACTCGAAAAGTATCGAACTTTATCTCCTTAGCGAGACAAATGCATTCAGATACAGTAATGAAGTTGTATTTACTCTGTAGGAGAACTCTTGCGTGGACTAGGTTTTGCGCCACGAAAATCAAGGAAGCTGATGAATAAGTACACGATTAGTTAGCCTTAATTATCTGTTAGAGAAACTGTTGGGTCCCGAAATAAACTATACCTGATCGAACATGAAATTCTAAGACGAAGAAGCTGAAACAGTGCTAACAGACAATGTGCCTCTAATTTTTTTTCTGTTCAGAAATGTAAAAGGAAGGAGTAATAAGCTGCTGTACGAAGTGACTTTAGCTTGGCCAACGAACCATTATGCGTACAATGTCGCCATCTAACAGAAGGAACGAGAAGCTTTAGTGAATTTTAGATGTCAGAAAGGAAAGCAGCACTTTGATACTCACCAATTTAATTATTCTTTACCTGTTCCCTAGATTTCTACTTACCAAGTACGTAGTTTCCAATCGCAGTACGAATGCTTGATATTCCCCACTGTACAAGTCCAATGGTTCTATCTTTATAACACTATGCATAATACAAGTCTACAGTTGCAACCTATTTTCCCATATCTGTCAGTATCCCAGCCCATGGTATGAAAACTGTCCACTAAGTTAACGTTTCAAATACACGTTCCATTATCAATTTTTTAAAGTCAAATGACCGCAAGTGAACTTGCCAGGTGCAAGACAATCTCAGTGCTTTATTCAGTAACTTCAACAAAGTTTTCCTCTTGACGGTTACTGAACTGTGAGAAAATTGTTTTCACCTCGGGGTCGCTGCTCAAATTTGATGAGTTCACCATGAACATTTGACATTTGAGAGGTAGTAATTACAGTTAACTCTTTATATAAAAGGTACGTGGAACGGAGCTTACTGTAGTCGACCGCTGTAGCTTAACATGAAGTCGTTGTTCTTTCTCGCTGCGGTCCTAGGTGCAGCTGCCGCTGCTGAACTGGTCAGCATTGCCTACGATCCATGGTTTGCTTATAAGGTATACGATTACGCATTTATTTACAAGTTAACATTATATAACCACGCACTTCACTTTACAAGCAACGTTTCAACAAACGTTATGCAAACGTAACGGAAGACCGTCTGCGACGTTCGCTGTGGGACTTCAATCGCCTCCGCATCGCCAAACATAACAGCGAGGCTGCCCAAGGCATTCATTCCTATACCATGGAAGATAACGCACTATCCGATCTGGTATGAAATTAAACAGAATTGGAATTATGTGCTTGTTCGACTTAGCGGTTGTTTGACCGGAGATTGAAAGCCTTTTTAAATTTATACAGACAGCGAAAGAACAATCAATCTTGCTTGGCACCCGGGCTCCTGCAGGACTTCAGAGTATTCTACCGGACACCACTAACCCGAATTTGAACGCTGTGTATCTTCCTTCGTCGGTATCTAACTTTTTCGTCTATGAACCTAGTTTCAATACTTTTTTTGTATGAGCTCGCCGTGTAATGAAGATCAGTTTCAATTAAGATTGTTGAACTCGTTTCAGTTCAACTACTTGAGTTCGTCATGTTTACCAGCAGTTAAGAACCAGGGTTCATGCGGTTCATGCTGGGCTTTTGGTGCTACTACGCCAATTGAGTTCCTTACTTGCAACAAAACCAATGTCCCAACCGTTTTAAGGTAAGCGCAATGTTATGTGAAACGAATGACGACACTTATTTTATAATTTCAGCAAATTAACTGCACAAGAACTTATACTTAACTTGGGAGCCTTAGACTACCAGTGTGGGTTAAGTTAGAAGTATGATCTCATATATGTCTTTTCTTGTCGAATACAATGCATAATAAACTAACGTTTGGAATGCTTAGCGAGTCGCAGCTAGTCAACTGCAGTTTTGACTTTAACAACGACGGATGTGCTGGTGGCTGGTATCCCAATGCATGGAATTACGTTAAAGTCGCCCCAGGATTGGCTAGCGCTGCAGCTCTTCCCTACTACCCATCAGTAAGTCTACCAATTAACACAGTACCTCCGAGAACACGTCACTGAAAAAGATCTATCTTAACCGTACGTTTTAGGATGCTGGGGATTGTGGCTACGACAGCAATATGAAAGTGGCCACATTAGCCTCTTATACGCGCCTGGCCAATGATGCCAATCAAATCATGCAAGCACTCATCGATAGAGGTCCGATAACAGTGGCCATTAAAGTACTATCGGCCACCTTCAATTCGTACAAGTATGCACATTCTACTTAACCAATCAAACAGTAAGGTGGCAATTATTTAGCTAACCTTTTGTACTTCAAATTAGTTAGGTGTCAAATTCGTATAAGATTTTTCACGTCACTCACCGGTACAGTTGTAGGACTCTCAATTTTAACTGTCGATGTGGTTTATAACAAAGTAGTACTTTTTAGTGGTTTACTTGTGGTAATTGTGGTAATACTAGTTGTTGAAGTTGCTGTATACTTAATGGAATAGCACGCCATAACATCATCTTTCCATGGCAAAACATGACTGTGATGTAATTTTACTTGTAGGCTTGTTTAAGTACTTCATTCATGCTTGGTCTGGTTATTACTGTACATGCAGACAATACTGGACCCACCTTACTTGTTTTCTTCGACATCATAGAGGTGAAGTAACAGTAAAATGTTATCATCTTCGTTTTAAAGGTCCGGCGTTTACTCTGATCCAGCGTGCCCAAAGACATGTGCCAGTTCGGATGTGAACCACGCCGTCATCATCATCGGCTTCGGCACCGATACCACTACAAATACGCCCTACTGGCTTGTTCGCAACTCGTGGGGATCTAACTGGGGAGACGCAGGTTACATAAAGATCAAACGAGGCGTCAACATGTGCAACATAGAATGCTTTGCTTACTATGTGACCATCTAAATCCTGACCGTTTGCCTTTTTACCGTTGCATCCGTCTATATTTCTTATATTCTTGGTATCTTTGGCATGTGGTAAAGGGTGATATAAAATGAAATCGCAAATAAATTGGTTTAAGGTATCAAGGAGCCACATTTTGGTTTAAGTTTAAAACGCGGGGCGAAACCTTGGCAAATCACAATTCTTGGTATTGTAGTTAATGCATCCAGCTAATAGTACAGTTTAGAGCAAACAAAAGGGGTCCTGAATGGCGGGAAATTATTGTAATTTCTACCATTTGGGATTTTATTTTGGTTAAACCAACGAACTAATTTTAACGAAACTTTAGGGATGCATTAAGTACTACTAGGCCTACATTCAGTATTTTTTGGGTAGCTATACACTTTGACAATATAGGAGCAATAAGCAATTACTTCCCCCCAGCAAAAACCTTTTTGTATTGCTCTAGACTGTACCACCCCATGAGGCTAACCTGCACTATCTTTACATTACCATTTTTTCGACAAAACAACTTTTGTAACAAAGGATTTTCATGGCTATCCGTCCGACGGAAAGCCAGTGCATATTAGTACGTTTCCTTTCACTTAGGAATATTTGGATTTTCAAGGACTTTAGCATTCGCTAACAGTATAACTTGACTGTTCATTAACAATCGTATACTAAAAGTTTAAAGGAAGCTAATTGACTATGTTACACCCGGTAATTAACCATTTCGCACGCTGTTCCGTTTCCTCGTTATAGGATACTTTAACTTGTGTACATTCTCTTCGAAAACTAAAAAATATGAAGTAGATTTCAAACGTTCCTAAGGAGGCAGTACATTGTAGTCGCAGTAATCATTTAGTTGTACGTTAGCGTGTTCTTTAAGCAAGTAGCACTTTTAGCGTGGAACTCGTGGTGAGCATTCCAAACAGCCAGCCTAGGTATACAGCGGTGCAATATGAAAGTCTCACTGCTACTTGCAGTCATTTTGGGCGCTACACTAGCTCAATATGAAGTGGGAACTATTGTTGAATTGAACACCTGGCAGGGTTACAAGGTATTATTCATTTGAAGCGCATTCGACTAAAAGTAGTAAAACCTAGATAAGATTTTGTATTACTAGAGACGCTTCGGTAAATTCTACCCAGATTCGGAAGAGGACACCTTTCGCCGGATTCTCTGGGAGAAGAGCAGTCGCGTTATTAATAGACACAACGAACTGGCAGCCAAGGGAATCTTCACCTTTGCTATGGATTTCAACACACTAAGCGATATGGTGAGTATACTTCCGACACGTTAAGATGAATGCTACTGTTATAAGTAACATCGTGTCCTAAATAGTTAGACGCAGTGACAATGAAATGGGCTACTATTACTCTTTACAGACCGACAAAGAAGCAGAGGTCTTACTAGGGACGCGGGTACCTGCAGAAGTTTCTGCAATCAAGTCAAACGTAGGATCAACTCTCGCTGCGATGCCTCTTCCTTCTTCGGTGATGAACTTATAAGTGCATTTTACATTTAACTTATTAATTAGGTCACTTTAGACGCTGTGGTAGTAGTCCTAGCTCTTTGTTGGAGTGATCAACTAATTTAATCAATGTTTAATTAACTTTTCAGTTCAACTATACAAATTCACCTTGTTTGTCACAAGTTAAAAACCAGGGTACGTGCGGTTCTTGCTGGGCATTTGGTGCTACTACTCCCCTAGAATTTCTCGCTTGCAACAGAACTACTCCTCCGACGCCTACCGTACTTAGGTAAATGAAATATACCTGAAACTGTAGAAAAATTAATCAACAATAGTAACGACGGCGATGATTTAATAGCGAATCCCAGCTTATGAATTGCAGTTCCGGCTTTGGAAACTACGGCTGTAACGGTGGCTGGTACCCGAACGCCTGGAACTACATCATCATGGCTCCAGGTCAAGCTAGTGCTTCTTCACTCCCCTATTACCCCAAAGTAGGTGCTAAATTTATCTTAATAGTTCTAGCAGTAAATTTTGACAAAGACAGGTGCTTGCGGGTACAATAGTTCCTACATGAAGGTAGCTGAGGTAGCTTCATACGAACAGATTCCCAATGACGCTACCCAAATCATCGAGTCCCTTATCACAAAGGGTCCACTTGCAGCAGCCATGAAGGTTCTATCAAAGTCATTTAATCCGTACAGGTGTGACACTCTACTTTGTCATTTACGATGGAAATTTCTACGGATAGTAATGAAGAATATTGTTTTAATCAAAGGTCTGGTGTTTATTCCGACCCAGAGTGTCCTAATACCTGCCTGGGTTCCGATGTCAACCACGCTGTAGTGCTGGTAGGCTACGGCAATGATGCTACTACTGGCCTTGACTACTGGTTAGTGCGAAACTCATGGGGGTCCAACTGGGGCGATAACGGTTACTTCAAGATACAACGCGGCGTCAACATGTGCAATATCGAGTGCTTTACATATTTTGTGACTGTTTAGACCCGTGCTTTCGTTGTGAATCCATTCTCTTGTAATCCGACGTTGCTTACTTGGCTATGGTAATTCATTGGGATTAAACAAAAACGAGGAAAGTTACGAGGTTTACGTTAGTTTTATTCCGTTATACTTACATGAAGCCAAATAACTGAATTCGATCGCATGACTGGGAGTATAGTAGACGTAATGTACGAGCGTTAAAATATGAGCTATTTTGGGCCGTATAATACAGAAATGCTGCATTCTACTGCGCTGTAACATTGTTCCTTTCACATGAAGGTTCACAAGCATTCTTTCCTTTATTATACTCATTGGCAAGCAGTTAACATGTTAATGTTCCTTGAAGTAATTGCATAAGGAGTAAGTGAGGGGTGACGGTGACCTTGAGTAAATATTGCATGACATTGTGAAATTTCATTCCATGCATTTATTATCAATCGTTTCTGTATTGCCCTGTAGTTTTGGACATCGCACTTTCTCTTATACAACACTTTGTAATGGACAAATACGTTTTCCCAATAATTCTTACGTACTATATCAACGGTAATACCAAGTTATACTGTGAAGCTTATTTACAAATTTCAAGTAAGCTTCGGTGCAAACCATAATACAACTGTTCTACAGAACAACAGACACTACGCATCACTGTGCATAATCAACCTAATATCTACCTATTAGATAAGAAACTGAGGAAACTAACTCCAAACTAGCACATTGTTGTTAAATTCACGTAACAAAGGTTAGTTCTTGTTTAATGGCTCCAAAGTTACAGACCGTTTTCATTGCTCTCGTAAAACTAAACGTAATGCGAGACCTTGAAGTATCGCACAAAATTCTTTAAAGCTTGTGTTGTAACTTTTGTGCCAGGTGATAATTCCAAGGTACCTTTTCCTCCAAGAGGACAATGAACCTTAAAGTAGTATAGTCTTAAGGGTGATAAATCTTTCCAGAATTGATTGTAGTTGAGTTAGAAAGGGTTTTTTTAGCGGCGCTGCAATTGCCAAGCTACTGGTGAAAGGGTTACGTGTATATATTCTGCCAATGGAGGTTACTTTGGCACCAGAGTATACACCATGAAGTACATGCTGCTGCTCGTTGCCGTGGTCTTCGTAGCAGAGATAGCTGCCGAGAATTTACAGATTGAAGATGTGGGAGCGATTTCGTGGGGTCATTACAAGGTATGTTTCACAGGCATAAGTTTTTTTTTGTTTCACAAATAAGCATTGTTTTCCTTGTATCACTCTAGCGCCGTTTTGGGAAGCGATATGCCAACCTAGATGAAGAAAGTAAGCGACGAGGTACTTTTGAGACGGCTCGACGCCAAATTATGAAACACAACGCCGAGGCAGCCAGAGGTGAAAAAGATTATGTAATGGGCTTAAGCGAATTAACTGATGTGGTAAGATAAGTAGAAGAAAATTGAATTTCAAAACAATGAATATTAAGTATATATATATCACGTCAACAGCCTCCGTCGGATTTTACGCTTATGTCCGGGACAGTACCTCCTCCAGATATGAAGAATAATGCAACTCGTCGACCTAGCCTGCAAGCTGTTACTCCGCCAATTTCGGTACAATCACACATTTTTTCCCATTCAGCAACGTAGTCCATACAAATTGGATGGATCTTACCATGGTATTGTAAGATTAAAAAGCTAATATAATGTTGGGTTTTATGTGTACACAGTTGAATTATACAACATCACCGTGTATGCCACCGGTGAAGTATCAGGGCCAGTGCGGTTCCTGCTGGGCTTTCGGCGCTGTTACACCCATTGAATTTCTCACGTGTAACAAAACCATTCCTCCTTCTTTGACCCTCTACAGGTAAGTTATAAAATTAAGAAGCATTGCATATCGCACGCCGGTACTATGTTGGGCAGACCTTTGCTGTTATTAACATGTTACCCTAACCGCTTAATAGATAGAATTTTTGTTATACAACTAGATCACTCTGAACTCTGGTAAAACAATACTTCACTAAGTAATAATAACTGACATTGACACTGTTAGCGAATCGCAGCTAGTAAACTGCACCCTTGACTACGGAAACCAAGGCTGCAATGGTGGATGGTACCCCAGTGCGTGGGACTACATTCGCGTGGCAAGTTTAGCTCCTTCCTCGAATTTCCCGTACTACCCGTCGGTAAGTGACCGGAACGATTTATCTGGAAAATCAGTCATATAAATCTTGGTTTTCTAACAATACAGACAGGAACATGCAGATACAAGTCGGCTGGCATCTCGAAACTGACCACGATATCTTCGTACAGTCTCGTACCGTCCGATCAGCAAGTTATCATGGAGATTCTCTTCACTAGTGGTCCGCTGACGACTACAATGAAAGTGATACCAGCTTCTTTCAATTATTACAAGTACTACACAGAGCTCATGTTACAGTTGATGTTTTTCAACAAATTAACTCAAAACTATTTCAAGGTCCGGAATTTATTCTGATCCTAACTGCCCTACCGATTGCTCTCCTTATAACGTGAACCACGCTGTAGTGATGGTCGGTTACGGCAATGACCCAGTTACCGGTGCTGCCTTCTGGATCATCCGCAACTCCTGGGGAACCTCGTGGGGAGAGAGGGGCTATTTCCGCATTGCTAAGGGCATCAACATGTGTAACATTGAGTGCTTCGTGTATTCTGTTACCTTGTAATAGTTGCTTCTGCGCTCGATTATTTTCCTCAATATATTAACTGGTTTAGGTTCCCTTTGAATTTTACTGTTACGTTATGAACCCTCCTTACGTATGCTACGGACTCGATGTAGATTCAAAAATATATCAAAAAAGCGATAAACAGCCTCGCATTCATTAGTCTTAGGATGCCACTTGAAAACGGACGAAGCAGACTTTACTAAAGGAGAACATTTCTTTAAGGTCCTTTTACGTTGATACGTCTTATGCTGGTTTATTATATACTACATACTTTGTATCATGCACACATATTGTATACGACATACTAGATATACGTATACTAAATAATATATAGTATAACCATATGCTATACCTATTTAACATAAAGGTAAGTATATCAGGTATAGGATATCAGGTACAATAATATAGCTAATAGAGTACAATGAGTGGCAGGGTAGCAGGATCAGTGCAATAATTAAGCAATTTTTACCTTTTGTGATAGCAGCACCTAAAGTAGTCCGTATGGACATATCTTGTTACCAAGCCGTGCAACTTTTATAGGCTTGCTGCAGATGAAACTATTGCCTGAATTGCTCTCGTGTATCTGTGTCACCAAACTGCACTTTGTTGGTGCAAACGTAGCATTAGTAGAGCACTTCCTGTTTTATTGCCCACTTTTTCAACACCTTTGTTCGACTTTTAAACGCTTATAACACAGTAACTTCACTTACCTTGGTCACACCCGCGATTTACATGTTATTCCTTTGCATCGGCTCTTATGGAAGGCCTTTGTTCAATTTGTAAGACACTGGACATCCAACAGACGCGTCTGAGTTTTCTGATACTCTCCACCCCCCCCCATTTACTCTCTTTTTAAAGTTCCTCATCAATCGTCGATTTCAACACGGTAAGACTCGATGATTACGTCGCATATGCCATGCCGTTTATAAAGTGTACTATATGCTGCATACTATGTATTATTAACTATAGTACACTAGGTACCATACGTGATATACTACATACCAATATACTGTGTATCTATTTTAGACTATAAAATTGAGGCGAGGCAACAGCCCACTACAACAGGTGGCCTGAAAGTCTACAGTAGAAAAACTAAATCACTCGAATCGTACAGAAAAATCTCGAGAAAAATACAATTAGATTCATGTATGCATAAGGGTACACGCCACTTTAAAGCTGTATACTTTAAGAGATGCAGATCGAAGACGTCAAATCCCTTTAATATATTGTAGACTGTACGACATTTATTAAAAAATGAATAGATTCATTTGCATCGGGTATTAACGCGGTAACGATACATCTCACCTAAGGTTCACTACCACCTAGCGACCAGTTGTGTCAAACTAAGAATCTTCTGTTAGATGCAGTAAGTGAAATATGCGGCGTGGCATGATTGGTTGGTGGCCATTTATATCCACGCTCGTGATGATACAGATGTAAATAATAGGTTATAATATACGTACATCACAATGGACTTATTTAAAATTATTTGATTGATTTGAACTGAATTCTTTTGAGTGAAGTCAATTCATCTCTGGGGCTTTTTTTCCACATTTCAATAAGCTACTGTAAAGAAATCCACTGAGAACATTTTCACGCTAATTTGGTTTACAATTCTGAATTGCCTCGAGTTGTGCTACCATGTTCCTTCAGGGTTAGCACTGGTACAGTCTATAGAGCATTCAAAGATGATTCTTGCTGTGGAAAAGTCGACGGCTTGTTGCTCTTGGATTTACAAAGGTACTGCAACATAAAAATTACTGAAATTAGATCTACTCTAGAGCTTAATACACTTGTAGATTTTCGTCAAAATCGGTCCGTTAATTTGGCCAAAACAAAATCCTAAGCCTTGCAAATTACTATCATTGCCCGCTATTCCGAACCCATTACAGTTTTATTAATGTGCTGAATCGTTCATGTGAGTTAGAAATGCATGTTGAAGATGTCGATACAGCGTTAAGTACCAGGAGAGTTGCAGTAACTGAAAAAGTTGTGGAAATTTTTCAACATACTTGATGTCAAATTAATCCAAATGCAACGCCATACTAGCAATTTAAATATAATTATGTTATTTCAATAAGTAATCTATGACAGAATAGCCGCCAGGCATGGGCAGACTATAAGAAGCAAATCAAATAGCCTATCATCAGCTTAGTGTCAAATTATTCAGAGTTTATTATGCCAAAAAATGAGCAGGACGATTCTATTAATTCAGAGTCTGATTTAGACTTTATATTCCGTGTCTGTGACGTCAATCTTAAGGGTAAATCTGGGGGGACATTTCTGTTTCTGGAGGGTTTGGACGGCATCACCATCAGTTTTTACGAAATAACTCAACAGCAATTAAATGCAATAGTATGTGATTTGAAAATCTTGTAAAGGAATGAATTCTGGATACGTATAACACCAAGTTCGGTTAAATATTCTGAAAAATTTAGGAGCTATGCTAATTTGAATCTCTGTTCCTCCCGATTTTAGCGGTTTTACTTGCGTAACGTTTAAAGTTTATAACAAAACGGAATTATCACGTAAAGGAATCGATGTCGATAATGTTGAGTCTCAAGCTTGTTTAAAAATTTCCCGAATTTTCCGAGTTCTGCTAATGTTTCTCCATGTTTCACGGTTTTTCGCCTTTAGTTAAATCAGTTTCAAACATAATTACATAGTGCTTCAAAATATAGCGTAGAAATTATTTCTGTATAAAACAAACCAAACTTTGTCAAGAAATTCTTAATTATTAGTAGCTGGTGAGAAATCCCAATCTTTGGCGGGAACATTCGCTGCCGCGCCAATACCGTCACGCGGGAACCGGGGTTCAAATCCCGCCGGGGAAGATCACTTTTTCAACTTTTTTTTATCTCTTTGAAAACCCTTCGACATCTTTTTTTTAATTAGATAATTGATTTTTCTGGCTATTGATGCTTCGAAAAAACATAAAACGTGATAAAAAGTGTTTTGTAAAATTTTCTGCTATAACGCTGAAATCTCGTCCATATGGTCGTCAGTAGGTATTTGAAGTATTACTTGAGAATGAAAAAAATAAAAATTACTTTCATTTTCAAGTTATGTATAGTTAGCATACTTCAATGTAAATCTAATCAAAATTTAAATTTCCGTTCATGTTTACGATTAATTAATTATAATTTGGCAACACCGATTCTGTTGATCTAGGTGCTAGGTCTGAACCCCGTCCATCTAGTTTACAAAATGATCCCAGTCTTCAGTGTTCAGTTTTCAGTCAAACAGCCCGTTTGCCCGTTAGTGCCTTGAAAAAACAATCACCTCCTACAAACCGACTTGCTGATTATAACACGGGGCAAATATAAAAAGTGCTTGAATATTAATTGACTCAAGTGCAGAAAAATCAATAATTAACTTGCTTCTCATTCGTCAAGGCTAATTATTTAAACTGGACAGCTAGATTCATCCAAAGGTAGGAAACCATAACTTAATTTGTTCAAGATAAACCACTGAGAATTTTCAATCGACTGGACGTGGCCTGACTGTATGCAAATCTCGCTGAAGGGAAAGCCTTTCGTTTTACTCGTCGGAAGTGGGGCGGAACGGGTTAATCAGTCGATTTCTTTTTTTCGGCCAATCAGAAAAATCGGGTATTGTACTGTGGATTAAGTGAATCGACCAAATGGAAAATGTGTAAACTTAATTTAATAATTAATAAGAAGAAAAATTCCAGTGAAATAACCAATATGAAATCTCGTTTTCATCAAAGACAGTTTCGTTAGTCGTTTCTTGTGGCGCTAGGTGGCGCCCAGTTTCCAGTCATCGCGAAGAGAAGGGAGTCCGAGTAACATTCTTTACCTTTAAGGTAAGCTAGCTTAACTCTTACCACTTTAAAGGCGATTGCTATTTTTCTAACAAAGTCAAGCAAGGGTAATTTATTCAAATAACGATGCGTTACAGCACTTTCTCTACATCGTCTGGCCGCGTTTGTATCTGCAGTTATTTTAATCATTAGTCCTTATTATTGCTAATTGTGATATTTTATTACACTCAACTCAATACGTGATCACCTTTCAGATAAACATGGATTCCACGTGCATTTGAACAGTTAGTAGATCCTCTTTATCTAACCGGGCTACTAAAATTGCAAGCTGACCTTGTAAGCTATCAGTTTAATCACTTAATGACAATTATGATAGTATACCCCTATATTTCGAGTAATCTAATCATTAGTTAACAGTATATCAGTGTACTATTAGCAGTATACGCCACTGCATGACGCTAGGGAACTATTGCTAGCTACACAAGACTATACTTCAGGTTTCCTAGTGAAGGTATCTCGTTTATAACTTTATATATGTTATTATCATCATATTAGATATATCCTCGATAGTATAGTGGTTAGTATCCCCGCCTGTCACGCGGGAGACCGGGGTTCAATTCCCCGTCGGGGAGGTACCTTTTTTCCCAAAATTTGATTGTAAATTAACGACCATTAAGAGATACTGACTTTAGCCGTGTTAATCTTACTATTTCGTTAAACCCTCTAAGAAATAACATGGCTCTTGTTCAACATTTTCATTCCACAGTGATGTGCTTTTGCAACGACTGTAAATGCCATGTTGACTGAAGCGGATTCCTCATAGTTGACAGGACGGATTCCGTTTGAAGACGAAATGGAGTATTAGGTTAACAGGATTAGGTTCAAACATCAGGTTAGACACAATGAGGTGTATAACAGAGCCCATTGGTGGGATCGGCACTTTTAGTAAGACGGAAACAAAGGCATTATAAGCAGTTGAGATTAGATAGAAGGTTAGGAAATTCACCTACTGAATAAATCACACAATTTTGCTACTATATTTTAAGTCTATTACTAAGGTTAATATACGTCAGTAGGTATACATAGGTAGGTGGTATAGACAGGTAGATAGATAGTTAAAACGTGGATATAAACCTTATACAGATGAATTAAGGAATGCAATGTTTCAACTACTTCCAATGACTTTCAGCAGGTTTCACCTTTCACTTGCAGAGACGTCTGGATCTTACTCTTGTTGAGACATGTGTTTTAAAGAATGTAATGGCGCAAGACGGTTTATCGTTATTAAGATTTTTCCGAGCTCTTATACACTTTAGGTTAACCTAGGTTAATGAAAGGTATATATAATAATTATTATAATATTGTAAGTAAATAATAGTTAATAATAAAATAATATTGTTAAAAACATTTATTTCCAATAATCTTCATGTAAAGACTGTTAGAAATCATTCAAATTTAAATTAAGGTAATATTTCGACGGAAAAATCCTAGTATTTGTCATCACGTAGTTCACGATTTTATAATACTTTCAATTAACGCCAAAGTGTACTTTGATCAACGTAAAATCTAACTACAATTTAATTAGTTTCTTTGAGGAATTACTCAGAAAAAATTGATGGTAAATTTTAATGAGCACAAGTAGACAGATGTTTATATCAAGTATACATTTCCTCGTTGCTCAATCTGCGTCAGAGGTCGTAATATAACCTTTGTCAGCTCTGAGACTTGTCAGCTGCCTCCATAATGAAAATATGTTTTCAATTAGAATTGTTATTCAAAATAAACTTGTATTGGCTAATTAACGTTCATTTTCACCCATTTGAATTAATTTGCAAAAAAAAATGACAAAGGCAGTTTTACTTTACTTAACTTAACTAACTATTCTTAGTTTTTAAGACCGGATCATCATAGTGAGCTTCACAGTAATCAGCATCGCGGTTTAGATAAAAGAGATTTTTCGAAAGCTTGAAACTCCGGAAGGTGAATCTTAATTCCATGATTCCAATTACACGATTAAGTATCTTAACGAGAGAGTCGGAACATACTCCAACCTCGTATCTTAGTGCTCCTAGATAGTAGTAGTACTGAAGTAGTCAAGGCGCTGATTCAGGCGAATGCTGATGTCCAATCCAAGGGAGGCGAACATCAGCAGACGCCTTGGGATCTGGCTGTTCTACCCACGATCAACTGCAAAACCCTATTATAGTACAAAAAAATTTCCGGCAACTTAAACCTTATTACTTGACTTTATTGTACAGCGCACTTGAGTAATTACAGTTAACCATGTTCTAATGTACAGTCTAGAGCAAATTGAAGGGTCATAGCTAGGATTTTATTATCTGGCAAAACTGAAGAACTGACTGAAATGAAACTTTACGTGTGCATTAAATTCGACTGGATCTCGACTCTATATTTTCTGGGTTGCTGCAACTTTGAATGGCGCCATCAACTTTTCCCCAGCAAAATCTTTTTTTATTACTCTATAAGACTGTGCGTTATAAATAGTATCAAGAGTTATGGTAGTATTATACTATTGCTATTAGTACTGTAACGAGATGTAGTTGTGGTAGTATAATTCTACGTGACATTCACTTGTATTTCATCATTGTGGTATAAGCAATGGAGACATGTATTATTGCAGAAACTGATAAAGTTCATTGTTCAACTTGAAATAATGTCAGTGTACAATTAACGCCGTAGTAGAGATAGTGCCCTGGTACCTACGCGGTACACGGTCAAATGCGATTATCGGCGCCTTGTATTGTTTATGCGCTCCTTTTAACAGTAGTAACGAAGATCAAGTGAGCTATGTAGATTGTGATATATTTGCTTCATATTTAAAACGCGTACATGTATTTGATATATCCGTACCAAAACTCAGCTGCCTCAGCCATTAGCCACTATACGGCAGCTCGGCAGGTCGTGTTCGATATGCAAATACAGCGGGTTTGTGCACGTAACATATTTGCTTGGAGCAGCTATTACCTAATACCGATTATAAAGATGATAACTACTTATTCATCCGGTTTCGCAACCTTCCATTTCCGAAACAGCACAATATTTTGTTCGGAAAGCAAAACCAGAAAACTTGAGGCTATTCCGATTCCCAGCAGGACGAAAGCTCCGGAGAATTCCTGAAGAGAGAGCCTGTTCATTTTGTGCTTCACGGTCTGGTAATTAAGGCAGTGGCTGTTTCCCGGTATATAGAACTCCTGCCATTTGGAAAACAGTCCGTAGCCAATGGCTTCCATAATCCTATTTAAAATACAAATATCTGCTCAGTGTTCATTTACTAAATAGAATAGTATGGAAACTTATACAGGACATCTAGTTGATTTCTCAGGTCGGGTGAGCCATCTAAAGGCATTATCGAGCCTGCATAGCCCAACTCGAACACGTCCATTACTTCAGTGAATTGGCAGGTACGTGTCTTCTTCAGCGCCTTGTTCAGCAGCGTCCTAGATAGTTCCTTCTCCTACCAATTGAAATTTATTTCATTCATTTTGGAATAAGCCCTCCAGTTCAGAGTGCGTTTTACAAGTAGCAGGACATGACGTCCTTCTTGCACCAAGAATAGACACAAGTCCATTCCGCCGTCCGTGTGTGAATCGTATACCTTCTTACTGCCTTGAAGGTAATTTTCACGATATGGAGCATAAAGGGGGCTAGACTGGATATGAAAACATGTTTAGTTTATTACAGGGTACAACGGAGCCCAAAAAAGGATTCTTGCTCCGGGAAACTTGATTGCTTATTGCTCCCACACTGTCAAAGGTATAGCAACCCAAATAGCAGTGACTGTGGACCAATAGTATCTATTGTACTCGTCAAGTTTTGTTGAAACCAGTTAACTAGTTATGACGAAGTAAAATCCTAAAGTTTAAAAATTATCATAAATCCCCGTCATTCAGACCCCCTTTTTTGCTCTAGACTGTAACCTTTCCGGTATGGTACCTTGAGTAGCTCTGCAAGGAAAGAAAGGTCGCGCACTAAAATCTGAGGCTCAGTCTGGTTACTTAAATCTCTGAGGGAATTTATAAGAGGTGTAATCCTTGGAACGGTCATGTGCGTTATCAAGGATCCGCTGTAGGCGTTAACTAGAATCAACGCTGCACAGCACCAAGTTCCAGCTAGGAGTCTAGTGGAGCGAGCTTTCGAAAAGCACGTGGCACCTTGTGTAGATATAGAATCTTTAACGAGTTATGCAAATCTTTTCAATTACATACCAAATACCTTGATTAGTTGCTACTCCAATGATGTAGTTGCTCGCACCCTGCGAACTGACGAAGCTGTCTTTATACTTGTACTTGTGTATCATCCGTTTGATTCGGCTAAAGAGTATGAGGAGGCATGTCATAACAGCTCCTGACGCCAAGAAACATATCCAGACCTGTTACAATGTTTCAGAAATATATACGCTTTTTATATGATTTCAAGACTGATTTTGTGAATCCTAACCGAAGTCCTGTATGGCTTCACAATAGACATCATGTTGGCATCTCGTGTTGGATACGGTATGATGGCGGTATGTTCGGACTCCACATTCGGGTAGAGGTAATGGGCGAGATAGTTTCTTCCGTGCAATAGTCCCCAGTTTCCTACAGCCCAGTCTATGTTCTGCCAGTAACCTTGTAAATGAAACGATTTCAGTACATTTAGTGACAGTTGTTTCAGTACCTTGCTTTTGAACTCGGAGGGCAACCCTTTGAATTTGTCCGTATAGTTCAGCTTGATCAAATCGTATCTGTACCAAGAGAAGTCAGCAATATGTGAAACGTGATGTAGGCTTTAACTGGTCAGGTCCTACTGCTCGTATAACGACTCTACACGACATTATTTTAAATTCGACAACACTATCCTGGTTGAATCTCTTATTATCTTCAGGTTAGGGTAGTGTTATAGTTATCAGAGCATAATAATGACGTAAGATAAAATCAATAGAGGAAAAAAAGAATGCTTACGTGAACTTCCCACGCTTTGCCACCCACTGGAGCAACAAAATGGTGGCTCCGTTGACAGTAGTTTTGTTGTTAGCATCCACTTGGGTGAATGTGTAAAGAGACCCCTAGCAGGTTAGAAAAGAACATATTTGTATCATTTCAGGCGAATTGAAGTTAAATGTCTACCTCAATATAGCCAACGCGTAAGTGTTTACCAGCTAAACACTCAAGAAGCAGGACGAGAAATAAGAGGACAGCTAACGGAGTATGGGATGCCATAATCGGCACTTCCTTGTTTTCGTGCAATCAACTGCTGCATAGCACGTATACTAATGGTCTTATATACATCGGCGTTCAACGCACCAAAAGATCGAAATCTGTTCACCTCTCATATCCCAACGAGCTTGTTAAATTATGCCACATGCTGCGGTGGTGCCAGGAATGCTACAGCCAGGATCCAACGCAGTGTGCGAAACAGTACGGTGTTCGTGAATACCAAACGAAGATTTATCGACTTACTTTCTCCCGTATGTGAAGTTCGGCAGGTTGCCTTTCGCCTTAATTGCACGCTCCTATTCTGACCCTTCTGCTTTAAGTGATACTCGTCATCGCTGAAATGTGAAATGCTGGGAAGTGTTGAATATAACTTCTTGTCACGATTCTTATATGCGATCCGAAAGAACCCAGCCAAGTAACAGTATGTTTGAAGTCTCCTCAATTGTAAATTTGTCTAATATACCCCGTTATAAGTTGAGGTCCCTAGGTAGATGTACCCTTGCAGTAGGTGTAGTATGTAGATTGTAGTATATGCATGTAATAGTATAGTAGTATGTAGAGTGTATTATGTAGATAGTAGTGTAGATGTAGTAGACGTACCCTGCTGAAAGGGGTACTGAAAGTTTCTTCATCTCCTTGCATTTATAGCTGTTGTTTTGGCCTGTTGCGGCCTTTGAATGATGAAGTGTCCCTATTCCTGCCTATGATTTCTATCATCTATACTAACTATATTCTTGATCACCTGTAGCTTAAAGCCGTTCATATGTGTGCCAGAAACCTTGCCAACAACTACTATAACTATTGTTAACAAATCAGCGTACGTTGACTTAATCTTGCAGTGTTCTCAACATTATAGTTTTGAATGCTGAACTACAATTAATTTAACGCAGTACCTGTTCTGAATATTGCATTATAGGTCGGCACGTAAATCGAGCATATTGAAGTCATTTCTTCTTCCCAGTTCCCCTATCACCGTTCTCCAACTGAGAGAGGGGGAATTTCATCTCACGCTACACAGAGGGAATCGATCTTCATGTTAGGATCCCGGGGTCGGTCGGTCCATTTAGAAAAAGATGAAGCTTAGTGTTTCCTGATCCAATATCCAGCGAGTTGATATGAAACAACACATGACGTTTTTATAAAGTCTTGATTGTTTTCACACTTCATCTGTTTTTACACCCGCTGGTACCATTTTATGGATCCATATTCGCTTTAACAAATTACACTCGAGAAATTAGTATTGCTTAAGTATCATGAGTGAACAAGAACCGTATTTTACATAGTTATACCTGTATATTTAAACGAATACAAATTGATGTCGTGAATTAAGATAAGGTGAGATGTATAGATGTTTATATATTCATGCTATCTTGGTTGCTTATCCGAGAATGTTCATCCCGTTCAGAAATCTCCAGATGAGGTAACCGGCTCCCAGGAGCAAGACAGATTCTTGTTCCTCCAGATCCTTCTCTGGGGCCGCAGGTGCTTCACGGATTTCTTGAGGTTTTTCTGCTGGAATGGTAGCCGCATGAAGGGAAGCGATGAGAAGCATGATCAGGATCAGCGTAGCAGCTTTCATTTTCTACGTTAAAAATTACGTAAAAGGCATTAGTTAAAGGTAATTAACATAACTGTTCCTATATGTAATAATAACTATACGAAAAAGTAAAAATATAAAGCATGGATAGTGGATATACAGGAAGCATGGATAGACTGATAGATACGTAGGTGGCTAGATAGATAGACGACTGTGAGGTGGGCAGAACAGAAAGTTGGCTAAATGGACAGATGGATTGGGTAGATGGTTAGACGGGATAGACGGATAGACGAAATAGATTGATAGATGGATAGATATCAAGACGGTGAGACGGACAGGTGAATAGGTGGAAAGTTGGATAGATGGACGGATGGACAGATGGATAGACTAATAGAAATATGCTAGCATAATATATATGCCAGATGGATAGACGGACCAAGAGATGGACAGGGATAGATGGCTGATGGATAGGGTAGATAGACAGACGGATAGAATGATAAATGGATTGATATCAAGACGGACAGATGGAGAGACTAATAGACGGATACATGGATAGATTGATATACGGCTAGATATCAAGACGGTGAGACGGACAGGTGGATGGGTGGAAAGT